>WIWV01000065.1:0-146880 GCA_014839625.1 Penicillium ucsense | reverse complement strand
GTAATTTATATAGTAAAACTCGCGGGCTAAGAGCGCTCGGCTCGAGAGCCTAAAACTCGCGAGTACGAGCTTAAATCTCTGATTTTCGGCTCGTAGCCCGCGAGCTTAAAAGTCGCGGTTTTAAGGCTCGCGGGCACGAGCTCAGATTCTCGGCTCGCGCGCGGGCGCAAGCCTAAAAGTCCGGCCCGCTCGGCTCGTTCGTAAGGTCTAGACTTAAATACCTAAGTAAGTTACTATAACATCCTTCTTCCTAGTCTCTTACGGAATTATACCCTTCTATACTCCTAATATATCCCCTATAAACTTCTTCGAAAATACCGCTTCTTAATAATCTTGACCTTTTTAGTCTTACTCTAGTATCCGCCTAGACTCTATCCTCGACCTAAAGAGCCTAGACTACTAATACCGGAGAGACGAAATAGGTCTATATATACGTAACTAAGAGAGCCCCTACGTCGGTTACTAATACGAGGCGAAAGCCTCTAAACCCGGCTAATACTAATTAAGGACCACACTCTACTTTATAATACTACTACGGAATATTTAACTTAACGTACTTAGAATAGTAACTTAAAAACAGCAGAATTAATTAATAAGAAGAAAGAAAAGCTAAGAAGGGAAGTAGGAAGACCTAGGGTATTATCTCTGTGTGGTCTGACGATCATATGACTGTTAGTTGGTTTACCACGGTAGGTGCTCTTGCCACCCTATATCCCGGATCATATAATAATTTCTAAGTGTTGTTATAATCCTGTACCCATCCTATACCCATCCCGGCAAATGAGGTTAACTGCTTTAAATCATTATCACTGATCGAAAAACGCAAGAGAAGATCAGTAGCCACTTCAGGAAGGACTTTATGGGCATCGATTGGGGTTCGAAGCTGTTTGTTTATAAGCCGGGGAAATCCCACAAACAAAATATGGAGATGAGGGGCAAGATTGGGGCGAGAGTACCAAGCATACATAAGGTACCTTGGTAATCATGACATTTATCTTTGAAGTATTCCTCCCTTTTCTTCGATCCTTCTGACCTTAATCGTGATCTGTATTTTGGCACTGAGGTGGAGTTTGGATCCCATTCAATGGCGCGGTATTTGGGTTTGCGAGGCCATCGCCTCAACTTGGCGACCATCTTGCTGGTTGTCTTACCGGCGTACATGTGCTTCGGTTACAATCTGGCGGTGGCTGGAGGGCTACTCACTATGCCTTCGTTCATTCAAGAATTTCCCGACTTGGACACGGTCAATGATTCTAGTGTTCACAGGTCGAATGTCCAAGGTATGTGGCTTTTGCCTCGGGGTTTCCAAATGGTGAAGAGCCAGCTTTGACTAATGTACCATTCTTTTTTTGCTGGTGTCAGGTACCGTCATTGCGCTCTTCACCCTGGGTGGTATGTTTGGTGCATTGTCGACCATCTTCTTGGGCGACTTGCTCGGTCGGCGACGTGTCATTTTCATCGGCTCGGCCTTGGTGATCGTGGGCTCGTTGCTCATGTCGTCCTCGTTTTCACTCGCTCAATTCATCGTGGCGCGCTTGGTGCAAGGCCTCGGAACTGGTGCGACAACCGCCACAGTACCCGTGTGGCAGTCAGAGATCTCGGGCTCGGCGCATCGCGGCGCTCACGTCGTCACAGAAGGACTCTTTGTTGCTGTCGGTATCGCAGTCTCGTTATGGATCGATTTGGGCTTCTCGTTCATTGACACCAGCTCGGTCGCATGGCGAGTTCCTCTCATCCTTCAGACGTCGCTGGTCATCGTCGTCATGATGTTTGTCCTCTTGCTGCCGGAGTCGCCGCGCTGGCTCGTGGCAACGGATCAGTTGGAGAGCGCTCGCGAGACCATCGGCGCTCTACGGGAGCTGGATGCCCATAGCGACGCAATCCAGGAGGAAATCTGCACCATTCAGTATTCACTCGAAAAATTCAAGACCAGCACCCGCTGGGACATTCTGGGCATGGGAGAGAAGCGCAATGCACACCGATTGATCCTGGGCATGACTGGTCAGTCCTTCGGCCAGCTTTGCGGCGTCAACTCTCTGACCTTTTACGCCACCATCATCTTCGAACAACGCCTCAACATGCACGGCACGGAATCTCGAATTCTCAGCGCTGCAATGGTGACCACGCAAATCTTCGGGGCTCTTGCAGCCGTGCTCACGATCGATCGCTGGGGCCGTCGCCCTCTGATGCTGACCAGTGCGACCGGCATGTGCTGCGCGATGGCTGTCATGAGCGGCACAAGCTCGGTGCCCGGGAACCACGCGGCGTCGATTGTCGCCGTGGTCGCGCTGTACGCCTTCAACCTGTTCTATCCCTTTGGTTTCCTGGGCCTTCCATTCTTGTACTCGTCCGAAATCGCACCACCCCACCTTCGCGCTCGGATCAGTGGTCTTTCCAATTGTATGACCTGGCTGTTCAACTTTGTGGTGGTGGAAGTCACCCCGACTGGCTTCCGAACCATCAACTACCGATACTACATCATCTGGACGGTGATCAACTTTGTCATTTCGGCGACTGTCTACTTCTTCTTCCCCGAGACCAATGGGAGATCTTTGGAAGAGATGGATGAGATCTTCATGATGACGTCGAATATTTTCGAGGCGCCAAGAGTTGCCAAGCACTTGCCAAAAAGCTTACATGTGGAAAACCAATCCGAATACAGTGAGGCTTGATATATGGCCCTCGCCCCGACAGTTCTATCTGAAGTGAATAAAAAAAGTTTTAGACAAGCATGACTATATCTCGTCCCAATTTTGAGTAAATGTATGTAATTGAGATGCATGGAACGAGTATGACCTAGGCGGCCAATTTTCCCTCTCTATGAAACTTGTGAAAAGGGGACAGTCTACAGACTTTACGTCATTCCAGATCATCCTGTCGGTCGGCGACCTATCTGTCCACCGAGATGAGCGCCACTCACAGAAAAGTAAGTCCAACCCACCTTGACTCTCGCCCCTCGGGACTCTTGCGTCAATACGCTCCACAACGTACTTTTAAAGTATCCGTATCTAGTCCGTGATGCTATCTTCGTTCAGTAAAATCAAGCCTTTCCCGGACAGATAGAGACAGACAGGTACAGACAGGAAGAGAGAGATATAGGCTGGATCTGTCTCTTACGAATGTTCGTCTACCGGTAGTCCTACCCTTCTTCCGCCCCCACGCGAATCCACATGACCGTCTGATCAACGCTCACATTGCAATGACCCCAGATCACAGCTCACAACGTCCATGTACAGGGGTGTACCCGGGCTGACAAAGATGGTGCACAGGTTCCAAATTCAAGGGCTCTGTCCGACATGGCATGGCCGGGCGAAAGCCGGAGTCATCCGAGACGAGATCCATTGAGGCACCGACCATAGGGTAGGGCAGCTGATTCTTGTTCCATGTATGGATTGCCTGTCGGACGAATGCGCGTGGTAAAAGTTTGAGATAGGTGCTTTCGCGGATATGAGAGCTTGGCCTCTGAAGCTGTCAGATATGGATGCAACCGGGTCTTTCACAGGGATGAGTCAGAAGTCACTGCTATCTGGAAGCTCGTTGTGGATCTTTAACCTTGCCAGTTGGATCGGGGAATTCTTCTAAGACGAAGTCGAAGTGAAGACGATGGTGTCCCTCTTTTTGATGTCTCACCACTGGTGATGGCCAGGCGAAGCCGAGATAATATTGAGCAATTCATTCATAGGCTCTCAAAGCAATCAAGTAGTTGAAGCTGGAATCCCCAGCATCGAAACTATTGGCGACATGCAGTTAATTTAAGTGGGTGAACTGCCCCTTTTGCATCAGATGGAAGCTCAGCAAGTGTATGGGATGAGATGTCATGAGGGTCAAATGTCTGGAAAAGAAGCATATATACAGTATGAGTGAGAGGTAGTCGGACTCGGTGTCTATCATAACAGATGCAAGTGCTCTATCGCTCCAAAACGTCAAGGATGTCGCATCAAGTTTTGCCTTCTCTTTCACATGCAGTAGACTCATCATCATAACCTCGTCCAGGAGGCTCCTCGGAGTAAGGGGTAAGGGAAGTATAAACAGGGGGTAAATCGCCAAAAGAAAAGAAAAACACGAAATCATGAATCCGTGGGAACCTGTCCCTCCAAGAGATTGCTATTGCCCATGATTTACTCAGGGGCAGCGCAAGTGAAAACACCGCGAACGGTTCCTTGGTTGTAGTTGTTGATCTGTGGAAAGGGAGAAAAAAGCAGTTAGCATCGCGATGATTCGTCATGGGCCAGGGGCGCACAGAGCGAGGAAGGAAACAGGAAAAGCTTACAATATCAGCGATACTGGTATAGGTACCGGCCACCAAGATGACCAAGCCAATCACAAGGATAAAGGCATTGAGCACGGCAAACATCAGATTCTTGGGCTCGGTCCAGCTGCCCTTGCGAACCAGGAGGAACCACATCAACGAGGGGAAGTAGAAACTGAAGCCCGAAATGAACAGTGCCGAGGAGAGAGACAGAAGGTCACTGAAGAAGGGGATCACTTCCGCGATGATGAATGCAACAACAGTGCCAGCGGCAATGATTCCCAACCACGTGAGCCAGCCCATCTTGGTGTTGATGAATCGGACGGGAGAATTGGCAAAGATGCGGCCGTGCACGAGACGGCCAAAGACAACGGTGTTGATGGATCCACTGATGAAGATCACGGGCAGGGCGACCCCAAAGGCGACGCGGCTGAGGGTGTGTCCGGCCGAGAGGAGCGCGGGACTCTTGACGTCCTCACCCACAAAGGCGTAGATTGTCGCGCCAGTGACGGTGTAGATTACAATCTCCGTGATACCGAGAGCCCAGACTGACTTGGGGAAATCACTGGGCGTGTGCATCTCGTCCATGAAGGAGAACTGGCACATGGCGAAACTGTAGGCGAAGATGATGTTGGAGATGGCGATAAAGGCCTCGGTGAAGCTCAGATCAGGCTTGGGCCATGCGGACCAATTCACCGCGGCGAGCCCACCCGGGGCATTTGTCGCCTGCACGCCGGTCCCGATAATGGTGATTCCAATGGCAATCACGATGGAGGCGAAATCCACATAGCCGAGAATTGCGACTTCGGTGAAGCTGGGTGGAACCGCGAGTAGGAACAAGATGATGGCCGAGATGACGGCAAAAATGACGGAACAGATACCACTCTCGGTGATGTTCTGGAACGCGATGGTACCCGTGAGACAGTGCGATCCGGTGAGCAGGATCAACTGCAACGCCAGCATCAGGTTGATCAACTCGTAACCGAAACGACCCCACATGAGACGGCCCGCGTCGGCGTAATT
This sequence comes from Penicillium ucsense, assembly GCA_014839625.1. Taxonomy (NCBI): domain Eukaryota; kingdom Fungi; phylum Ascomycota; class Eurotiomycetes; order Eurotiales; family Aspergillaceae; genus Penicillium; species Penicillium ucsense. Next base: position 141,608 of record WIWV01000065.1, on the reverse strand, counting down.
GGCGACCTCGGGGAAGAGCAGCTTCACCTGTCCGACAATGTAACTGGTGTAGATGGCCACGAGACCCAATCCCACACAGGAGATGACACCGGCCACCATGCCCAGCTTGGCGAATGTGGAGGGGATGGAGAGACTGCCCAGGGCGATGGCCTCGACGATGAGGACCACGGTGAGTCGTTTCCACCCGAGACGACTGAATTTTTGAATGCCATGGTCGATGACATGACGCTCAGCCTCACTCATCTCCCCCACGAGGTCCTTGTCGAACGCGGGGGGCTCCTCTTGCTGCATTCTCTTCTTCTCACCCACCGATTCCGCCACGACGCTGGAGTCATTGCCGCTGGAAACCTCGTCGACGTAACCCATGATGAGGGGAGATTGTGGTCTTCTGTGTTGGCTGCGAAAGCGAGAGAAGGAGGCCCAGATGGAAGAGGAATCGAGATTGATCGGTTGAGGAGGGGGAGAGAGGTCAATGAAGGTTGAGAAGGAAGAAGGATGAGAAGGTTGAGAAGGAAGACGGAGTGCCAACTCTGCACTCGATCAGGACGGAATGGATCGAGAAGAGAGGTCAAGCAAGGACGATGTCGAAAACCACCTGGGAAGACGGGGAAGACGGGGAAATCGTGATGGTATATAAGAGCACGAGACGCGACCCCATCTGGCGTCTCCCTCGCTCTCTCGCTCTCCAGGTGCCACACTGCCAGTTCGGCGTTATCTCTGGGGAATCACCGCCATGAGGTTCCTTTTCGTGAGTGGAACCTTGACTGGGGACGGTGCTGGTTCAACTTGGGGTGGAGATGTGTGTGTGCGTGCGTTCCACCCCAAAAGAAGGTGGAGGAGGTGGAGGAGGTAGGTGGATGAGGGCAAGATTGGGTCATTGCCTTGACACACCGGAATGAATAATACTGAACCAGCACACAATTCCTGGACTAATCATCGTCGTAATGATTTCCCGTCGGGCACGTTGCATCTTCGGCGGCCTTCTGTGCAGCGGGGATCGACAGTCAAGAACTGCTGAGAGCGAGATTTTACTTCATTCGAGACTAATTTCTCTATTTCTCTATTTCTCTATTTCTCGATTTCTCGATTTCTCGATTTCTCGATTTCTCTATTTCTCTTGTTCTCTTGTTCTCTTGTTCTCTTGTTCTCTTGTTCTCTTGTTCTCTTGTTCTCTTGTTCTCTTGTTCTCTTGTTCTCTTTTTCCTTTTTTCCTATTTTCCTTTTTTTCTTCTGGATAACGGAAGAAGAATTTCTTTTTGATAATTCACTTTGGAATATTGGACGTTTCGAAATTCTCGTGATGATAGTGGATCCATGATCGAATGATAAGACATGGTTGAGGTGTAGATTGGCCAGATCAAGACGTGAGGGGACCCACCATGTCAGTCGCTGGGGGTTATGCTGCGTCTGGCCGGTCCCACCCTGCTCCACTTGGCGCCCAGCCGTTGCCTCTTTGGGACAGCCAACCCGGTGATCGACCGCTTCAGCACAAGAGGGACCGCAAGCAGCCGCTCGTCATCCAGGTCGGACCAGCTGGAAGCATGAAGAGCGTCTTCGAGTGTGACGGGTTGCGCAGTATACTCGTGTCCAAGGAGTCAACCGACGAGAGAACTCACAATTCAAGTTCTCACCCGAAAGTCAGAGTACAGGTGTCCCAAGAAAGCGGTGGCGTGAATTGATGTTCTGAGAGTGATGGGGAGGAATGAGTCCGAGATTCTCGTCAGGGCCGGAGAATTCTCGGCGTGTGCAACATTCATGGTTTTGGATTGTGTGACAGTACAAGTCCTACTGATAACGACGATAATATATAGGAATCGACCTCAGAGATGAGGATGACCCGGCATCATCGTGCGAGCAAGACACCTGCCTAGCTTGTGTCCGAACTATCATCTCTCTTCCGGGCTCACATAAGGTGTACAATACCTTAGGTCCGAACCTCGCGGTGACCTATGCTATTCTACTGCGTGGAAAACGTGTGACGGTTGATCATGAACTCCCCTGTATCTTCTTTGCGGGCAGTTCCAACTTCCACCTTCCAGCCGCTGAGCCGACCTCCCGTCGAACGATAATTTTGACGGTACATTTCAGCGTCTCGCTCCCCCCAGCGGGTTTCACCTTCTTGCCTCCCCCCAAACGGGGCCAGGACCCAACGAAACGAGGATGGAACCATGGTGAAGGCGAGAGGATCCAGAGCCCCGCGAGAGAGACATCTTAGGTAACACAAACCGCAACATTGGCTCCCCTCTCCTCTTTGCGGCCCATCGTGTGTCCACTTTCCTCGCCAACTTGGGCTTCACGATGTCATTCGGGGCATAGTCGAATGGAGTCCCGGAGTCCAGTCTCCCCGCGTCTGCATCGCATTGGTCTCCCCAAGATACAGAGATGCGGGGGAGCAGGTCGTGAAGCTGGGGAACAGAGCACGGTAGTACTGTACAGAATCAAAAGACGCTTGCAAGGATTTAAACTCATAGATCAGAATCTACTCGATTCGTGATATCGCGCAGAGTGACCCTTGGGACGCAGGATCGGGGCGCAAGGGAGATCGATGTCAAGTCACCAAATTGACTTTTTCCCTCCCTTGCCTTTTTATTTTTTTTTTTCTTTTTTTTTTTTTGCTCTCGGGTCTCTGATTCCCTTCTTCCAGAAACTTTCCAGCCAAGCCGCCTCAGCCACAAGCGACCGATCTTGACTTTTGGACTCTCTTCGCCCAGTTTTCGGGACCGCGCAGCCAGTCCGGTGAGTCCGAGGCAGCCCTCCAACGACGGGATTGGCCTTGCGCTTGCTGCTGTCATGATGATTCCCGCGACTCCCGTCATCGGAATCCTGACTAGGGACCGGTGATGCTCTCGGCCAAATGCCGAAAGGGTACCATGCGAGGCAAAAGCGTTCCTTTCTCCGCCAAGGAAACCACCGGTTCGACAACCTGACACTCGTTCTCTCGAATCTTCACCCTGACCAAGTCAAGCTTCGTCCCTGAAGCCCTCTGGGCCCTCGGGACCAAGGCTCGATGCCTTCGCCAATGGAACCCAGTCAGTCTTGTAATCGGTGGAGAGGAAGAAGACCCCGGCAGGGAAGGTCCGACAATTCCAGTCGGGATACTGGCTGCAAGGTCACGTGGCTCACCCCAAAGTGGCCACAGAGTGAGCCGTCTGAGGAGAGAAGCGGCAAGCAGGGTTCCACCTGGGCACCTACTGTACTTCCATGATGGAGATGTCTTCATCGGCCAGCCTACCGTACTACCAATCTTGCAATTACTAATAATAATGTCGATTCAATTTCCAGATTTTTGAGGTGCCGTTCGATGATGGCTGATCTGTTCCTGAAGGGTCAACCACACAGCTACGGTGCACTGTGCACTGTGCAGTAGTGTGCTGCCAGTCTCGCACTTGGTAGCGTCTAAGCATAACGGAGGGGCCACTGCTAAACCTGACACCAGTCATAGCACTCCCAGTCTCACTGCCACCCCAAGCATGAGAAGATGACATCCACAATCCACAAAGCGCGGTTGCAGGTCTCGGTCTCGGTCTCTGGCGTTGATCCTGAAGAGTCTCGACTCTCGACTGCTCTGTTTCCCCAGTTTGATCACCTCTTGACACTTGTTGCTCCATTTCCCCCGCAAAGGTCTTCTCCACTCCCGTGTTCGACCCCAGAGAAAAGCAGTTCAGAATGTCAGACTACCCCGGCTTTCCCCGTATTCATTACTTAACAAAATCGCTGCAGCCGCGCCTCCAGAGTGCTGAAGTGGATAGCTCTGGTTCAGTGCTGACGAGATGACCATGGCCCGCCCGATCAAGAAATCAACAAAAGTCTATGAAATCCGACCATGCAGGAACTTCATCCCGCTTCGGTACTTGCCATTGGCGCACTTGTGACCCTTGCCGGAGGAAGTGCCACGAAGTCAAGATATGGCCAAGCAGGAGAAGGAGACTTTCTCGAGACTTTTTTTTGACTTTCACACCGAGTCGGACGGCCCGCACCAGCGGCACTAAGGAGCCAGCCATACGGAATTCGCAGCTCAGGGCACGTTATCTGGAATAAGGCGTAGCGGCAAAGTCTACTCCAACACACACACACAATAGGAGCAAGGACCAAGAGCCCTGCCCTGGCGTTTCTGTGATTCGTCATCTCCGCCGATCCCAAGGTTTCTCCAATATATCAATTCTGTGGGGCAGAGAGTAGCCCCAGACTTGAATGTTGGAAAATCATCGGGGTGCAGATGAGACTGAGTCCGCCCCATTGTGAATCACCTCCGGTTAAGCTCGGAGTGCGGTCGCACGTCAAGGGGGGATCAGCGTGGTGTTCGAGCAGGATTGACGACTATCCGAACTGCTCGGTGGTTGTCTGTGTCCCTTCAATGTGGACACCTTCCCAGCAACCGCCCACTGTCCACTCGCCCTGTAACTGTCTCGGCTAGGTTCACCTCATGGCCTTCTATGCCCGATGCAAGGGGGTGATGAAAACTTTCCCAACTTCTGCTGCCTCGTGGCTGAGCTTGGCGGATGAGTGTGTTTACTGCACAGAGGCACGGGAATACGACTTTCGCGTGAATTGCGCAATCGAGGGATGCTCTGCGGAGCCATGCTGCGAATCTCGTGGCTCCGCAAACGTGGCGAACCTTTGACGGCAATTGCACTCAAACAGGCTTCGAAGGGCAGCATCATCCTGAGCGTGCGCGGGCCGATCTCTTCTCCAAGTCGGGACAGAAAAGACAAGTTGCTAAAAAGAGGCCTGTGCCCCCCGGTAACCGGATCATATACGGTGATTGTGAGGTTTGAAATTTAATGTGTCTCCGAGACCGAGCCATCATCCTACCCCGAGCAGCTTCGGTCAAGGGACTTGATTGGCTTGAATGCTTGCTGGACGTAAATAGCCGGATAGATGGCCTCATGCAACCGACTCAGCCTCATTGCTCCGGTAAGGAGCGAGGTTGCGCGTCGACTCCTGATCCACGAAGGAGGGCGTGCAAACCTGGTAGAGACTCAATCTGATCCGCTGGTGCTTCCCCCTCCACGTGAACAGACCTCTAGCCATTGAGGCCCGTCTAGTTGCGATGATCGGAGTCGCACGCCACTCACAGTTCTATAGAAGAAAGCCACATTCCATGGTGGATTTTTGATGTGCTAATCGATTGAAATGACTCCAACTGGTGTTTCACTTATTTCTCTCGTGTTCTAACCGACGAGGCACTTTCCGCAACACTAGGCAAGGGAATGACGCCCGGCTGAATTGAAGCTGGTCGAATGAGAACGGGCGCCGTGTATGCTGCAATCAGACCTGCGCGCTCCGCGTTACGCGCGCTGCCATCGTGCACAGTGGTCGTGGTCGTAAGTAGGGAGAGTCCCTCACATTGGGCTGCATGGATACGGGCCTGGATGAGAGCTTGTTGCACGCCGCGGCCGCGATATTCGGGCAGCGTGCTGTCCAGATACAGATAGGCTACGGCCTCATCTGGCTTGTAAGACTCAATTTTGGCCATTGCCGCCGACCCGGCAATTTGATCGTCGATCCGGGCGACAAACAACACCGTATCTGTCCGCTCCGTTGCGATGCGAGCCAGCGTTCCCAGCAACTCTCGCGGGCGACCGTTGGTTTGAAATCCTGCAATCGATGATTCAATGAATTGCTCCCTCTCATGAGTGGATAACGGTTGGTGAATTTGACGAATCGTGACCTTGTCGAACGTACTTGTCGTTGCAGATCCGTCTGGAAGTTTGTCCACAAAGCCATGGTATGTGCTCAATATCACTCTTTCCTCATAACCACGGGCTATCAGGGACTCTACGGTCATCGACGTCGCAAACGGACTCAGATGAATCTCCATGTCGAGTCCTGTTTCCAAATACATTGATTCGACCTCTCGGTGTTCATCTTCACTGAGTGTCCCCTGGCTACCTAGCCCAACGGCCCTGTTCAATTTGCCCATGAAAACAGGAAGGGTCCGAATGGCGATACCTCCCTTTGGTAATGGACGGCACATGACGCCTTGGTCGGGATAAAGCTGGGAGCATATCTCTGCCTGGCGTTGATGGTGTATTTCCTCTGCGATCTCACACTGCAATGCCACAAGCGCATCGGCCAGTATTCTGTTATCATCGGTCATGATTCCCGGTGAGACGACTCTTCACGTAGACTCTTGCGGGTTCTCTTTTAGGAGCAGGCAACTGTAGTTGACGAACGAGATTGTCTTTCGTTAGATGGTCGACTTCCTTACGAAGGAAAGCCGTCCGTCACAGCTCTGCGCTCCTACACGAGTGAGTCACCTCTTCGAAAGATCAGCGCAAAATCACGTGCACAAATTTAAGCAGATTTCATTGTGCTCTGCTTCCGTTTGATACAGTTTTCATATCGCAGTCGATGTATAGCAGCTCACCGCGTCTGCAGGTGGTTGTTATCTGACATATCTTGGGCCTCCAGTATGTCTCATGTTATGCTGATTCGGTACACTCACCGAGAATCGTCCTCTTCTAAGCTCATCGTCGCGACCCTCCAGCACCCATCTGTAGCCCTGATACCGAACATTTACCTGGTAAGCATGTGACTCTGCTAGGGCTGGGCTGGCTTAGAATCAGCCTCTTACTCACCACAATCCATCTTACTCTTTCTTTCTCCCCACCTTTGGCTATATCTACTGTTACCATCTCTCTTCTATCCCTCTTTTATTCGTCACCTCAATTCAGGCGTCATCGCGCAAGCTTGCAGGCTGACGCCCACGGTGGCCTTGCCAGTAGCTATACTCGTCTCACTATGTCAGAGCAACCGTACAGCGATGAATTAATGGCTCGATTAATGATCCTGCATGACTAGCCGATTTCCAAGCCATGGAATTAACCTGAACTTCCAAGTGAGTATCTCCGCACGTTGAGTAGACTCGGAGATCAACCGACCTTCCCCACTTCCGTTGATTCGATGGAGGATCTTCGGCCGTCAACTCCAACCCATCGGCTGGCTCATCCGATGTTTTCATGATACATTCTTCCAGCACTCGGCAGCAGCAGCCGTGATCTCGGATAGTGACGTGATTGTAAATACGTCGAATCAGGCGGTTCAGGCCCTGCTCGACCATGCTGATTCTCCTGATAAGAGGCTGGGACAAATCTCGCCGGCCACTTCCCTGGGAAATGCCGTGATGCGGGGGTTGAGGGGTTGTTCCTCGGGAGCAACGTGAAAGGACTCTGATCCAGCTCACTGGCTTCTTCGCATCGCTCTAATCTCATTGACTCTTTTCTTTCTCTCTCTCTCCCTCTCTGACCCTCACTCTCTATTATTTGTGTCAGTCAGCCACCGTCGCTTTTGCTCCGACCTTGTCAGAATGACCTCGTCGTCAACACCCTCTCCTCAGCCACATGTCCCTCCTGCGGGGGTTTGGTGTCCTGCCGTCACGTTTTTCAACCGTGCGAATGACACCCTCAGTCTCTCCGCGCAGTCCCGATATTTTGAGTATCTATCAAAGACCGGACTTGCAGGACTAGTGATTCTGGGTACCAACTCAGAGGCATTTCTGTTGACACGGGAGGAACGCGCCGAGCTTATTGTCACTGCTCGTGCTGCCGTGGGACCTGATTTCCCATTGATGGCCGGCGTGGGTGCCCACTCAACCAAGCAGACTCTGGAACTGGCTCGCGATGCTGCCGAGGCAGGGGCAGACTATGTTCTCGTTCTTCCTCCTGCGTACTTTGGCAAAGCCACCAGTATGACCGTCGTCAAGCGCTTCTTTTCAGAAGTCGCAGCCAAGTCCCCGATTCCGGTTGTGTTGTACAATTTTCCCGGCGTGTGCAACGGAGTGGACATCGACTCGGACACGATTACGGCTGTTGTCCGAGAGTCGGCAGCGACCAACCCGAAGGGTCGGTCGAATGTGGTGGGTGTGAAGCTCACTTGTGGCTCAGTGGGCAAGATCACCCGACTGGCGACCACCTTTAAACCGCACGAGTTTGCGATCTTTGGCGGCCAGTCGGATTTCCTTGTGGGCGGCCTTGCTGCTGGTAGCGCCGGCTGCATTGCAGCTTTTGCCAACGTCTTTCCAAGGGCGGTCTCGCATATTTACACTCAGTACCAGCAAGGTCATCTGGGCGAGGCCTGGAGGGTTCAGGGACAAGCGGCCCTGGCCGAAAGCGCGATCAAGAGTGGAATTGCCGCGACAAAGTATGCAGTTGCTTACTGGACTGCTCCGGGGGCTGGAATCGCAGATGGGGAAGGGCTACTTCACCCACGCCATCCATACCAGCCCGTGGCAGAACCAGTCAAGGAGATGATTCGCACGACTATGGCGACTGTTGCAGACACCGAAAGAGAGCTGCGAAAAATTAGCGAAAGAAGTCCAATCGAAAAAGAGCCATTTTGATGCAAAGGTATAAAGAACAGGAACCTACTTAGTGACGGAGATGCCTGCCCTGGACAATCAGGATCGGTCTTTGAACTGAGGAATACAAAGAATTTTGATATAATTGCAGGACTCCCATCTATTTCTTGAATACGTGATGACTTTTTTGAGGTTTAGCTAACCTTTGTCTCACCGAGAGATTTATTATGCAGAAGGATACATCCTACTCACAGATGGAGACTGTCTGCGTGAGTCTAAAATGTATGTTGAACCAACCGAATATCCGATGCGACGGAGCGTCCAAGCTAGAATCCTCGGCCCGGGGCTGGGATAGATAATTGAAGCACAACCCAGGCACCGCAGATAGAACACAGCATGCTGAAACAGCCGCCTGCGTTATTTCATTGGCAGCTTTGTAAGCTCCACCTAGTTGAGCCCGTTTAAATTCCCTAAAACGCTCGCGTAAGGGTGTGGGAACTCAATGGTGAGGCATGCCCTTGGGCTTGGAACACTTTGTTCTTCTGATGCTTATTGTCAGGGGGTGAATGCCCATACACATCTTGAAAGTCGTAATGTATAATTGAAAAGCTTTGAGTAGCAAGCTCGGGCACTCATATTCGAGGATGTGGGAGAACTCCGGATAGCCTTCGCCATGCAAGACTTCAACTCGTATCGTCGGAACAGTATGTGGAAGAGCCTCCTCACCAACATTAGGCCCAAAATGTACGTACTACTTAGAAGGGGCAAAAGGTGGATTGGGAAACAAGAGCTTCCCAGCTAATTACTCACAAGGGATATACCGAATAGATGAATGTATGGATGGTCTTCAGACACGATTGTTCTGGGCAAAGTCGTCAGGGCTTTGGTTTGTTAGCAGTTTCCGACTGTCCGTCTTTCCAGAAGCCCAATTCTGCCCCCTGATCTCTCTGTCTCTCCTTCCTCCTTGACTATTCTTATACATCATTCGATGTTCACGAGACTTGGTCTCATACTTTGTTTTCTCAACAACGTGCCTGAGCTATAGTCAATAGCCTCCCATTTCCCTCTTATGGGGGCTATGTCACCTATCGCACTACGTACTCTACTGGGTCAGATGCTGTCTTCGCAGAACCTGTCCGTTACATCAGGTCGATACTCGTGTCAAAATTTAATTCCCGAGAGATAAGTGCTGGGAACCTTCGACCACGACAGAGATCCGTCCGACATGTGCCAAATATGGATCGACTGTCGTCCAAGGTTCCGTGATTATACCGCCACGCGTCTCTTGACACTATCCGCGCATTTGGGGGGCCTACGTGGAGATTCAAGTGCGTATCAAATGGACACAGTGGCGGATGTGTATGGTCATCGACGAAGAATGCTTGCAGATGCTAAAAGGCACAACAGTCGAAACTCTGGAAGATGAGTTGGCAGTTATGTACTGCTATTTGAAAAGCACACAAGTACAGATGAATTGACCCTGTGAAATGGGGTCTCGATTCGCAGGAGCAATACGTCAAGAGTTATTGGTCATACATCCATTTATGCCTCGGCAACAGTATTGAGGAACCAAGCCAAGCACAAGTGAACCGCCATACGTCAACTCGAGGTCTAGCCCTCAGCTGTTTGATCAACACTTAGGTGGAGTTGTGGATATGGCTCTCGAAGACATGTTAAAAGCTCTTCTCAGGTACAGGCACCGCCAGGGCTGGCCGTTGGTCGAATTCTGGCTAATTTCCGGTCCCTCAGCATGGTTGAAGGATCTAGGTACCCTGTCGGTTTTTGATGATGCATGTTGGGGGTCCCGACTTACTCGCTGGGACCTCCTTGGTCACGAGTAAGATAATGCCAGTCGAACAGTACAAAAGGTGGACCGGCCGGTTTGTCAGTTCATCAGCATGCTTTCTTCTTCAGCAATGATAGTGACAAGTGGTTGCTTTAGAGTCAAGTCAACACATACGTAGTTGGTCTTGTTGTCTGTAGGGCGTTAAGATCTACAACCGAGGTCAGGACGACCTGCAAGATTCGGTGCCAAAGACGGGGCCAATTTTGGTCATGAATAGCCTTCCACTACCTTAGTGGAGACCGCAGAGGGCTGGAAAGAGGACGTTCACACGTTGTGCCTGACTTTGATTTCCAATCAATCCCTCGGCTTAGCTGTTCAGAAAGTTCTCTCTATTCGACTGAGTTCGAACCTCGCCTGAGGAATTGCCAAAGTTGCCTCGGTTGAAAACAGAAAAACAAAGCCAAGTGGACTCCGGCGGATTTGAATTTTGGCCGCCATGCGACGCCAAGCGGATCCACTGAAACCAATGGAACAACAAGACTTGGACAAATGAGTGGATCGGCATTGCCATCGGCCCACCCGACAGGGCAAAAGCAAATTAATCGGGCCGAATTGACACGAAAAGGGAGCGTGGGAACAGATGCCAACCAAGGCATTTCAACTCTTCGGCAACTTGCAAGGACTCATCGAGTCGCTAGGGTCATTTGTCAACATGTCGGATGCCTAAGTCTCTGGAGTCCGACGGAGAGCGTGCATCGACTGCCTTGGCTGTATTTCAACCGAGTGATTCCGACGGGACATAGTGCATTAATGCGATACATGATCATCCTCGAGTCATGCATGTACTGCAGTTGGAAAATCAAGACCGATCGAAATGAGCCGGTATGACCTTATCTAATCAGTCTCGCCGCCTGCCAATAAAGTCGACGAAGAAAGACTTCAAAGACACTCCGATCTCCGACGGCATTCGTGATGGCCGTCTGTTTGACCCACTTGGGGGCACTCTTAGTGTGCTCTTTCCAGCAAGTCCTCCGGTACTGCACTGGCTTGATGCCCGCCTTTTCTTCACAACCCACTATGCGCAGCGGAATTGTGTATCATCATGCACAATTGGAAATCGAGACTGCTCGGGCTGATGCAAAAGAGGGCCTTGGTAGCTCCTTGGAATGGTACCTGATTCGAATTTTCTTACCCCCTAGGATCTAAACAAAAGAAACAAGGCCCGCACTTGTTGATCATTCTCTCTTCACGACTTTCTCTAATTTACAATCCTGGCTGAGCCGCCCGCCCTCACTGAATACCGCGGTCTGACCTCCCCCTTAAGGTACACTTGCTTATCTGCTGAAGATCATTGTGGGCAGAAAGAGTGTGAGTAGCTGAGGATTGCGGCTACATCGGAAGCTTTCACGCCCAAGCCGCAACCTTATCCTTGAACAAGCCATGACGACAGAACTCAAGACCCAGGCCACGGGCCCGGAGCCACAGCTGCCAACCTCCATCCCATTTTGGCGTATGGTCACTCAACCCGGTGTCATCACTCAAGAAGTCTTCGACCACCCGTACGATGGCTCGGGTACCGAGGATGACCCTTATGCCGTGCAATGGATGCCCCAGGATTTCCGCAACCCAACCCAACTGAGCAAGCCGATGAAATGGGGTATCACCATGACTGCCGCCATGGAGACCCTGGTGGTTGCTCTGGTTTCATCCGCATACACTGGCGGCATCGTTCAGATCCGACAGGAATTTCACATCGACACAGAAGTCGCCACGCTAGGTGTCTCCCTCTACGTCCTGGGTTTTGCCTTGGGTCCCTTGATCTGGGCTCCCATGAGTGAATTGTATGGTCGTCAGCTCGTCTTCATTACGACCTACTGTGGATTGACTGTTTTCTGTGCCGCCACTATTGGAGCAAAGAACAGTGCGTCGTTGTTGATCTTCCGATTCCTGGCCGGTGCCTTTGGCTCTTCCCCTTTCACCAATTCCGGCGGCGTCATTGCCGACATGTTCCTCGCTCAGGAAAGAGGTCTCGCCTTGTCGGCCTTCGCATTGGCACCGTTCTTGGGTCCTGTCATTGGACCGATTGTGGGAGGTTTCTTGGGTATGAAGGCCGGCTGGAAGTGGGTGATGGGTCTATTGAGCATCCTGTGTGCTGTGATGTGGATCTGCGGTGCGGCCCTGAAGCCCGAGACTTATGCCCCCGTGCTGCTTCGTCGTCGTGCCGAGACCCTCTCTAAGATGACCGGTAATGTGTATGTGAGCAAGCTCGATCTTGATCAAGGTCGTCCCGTGCCAAAGGAAGCCCTCAAGACTGCCATGTCTCGTCCATTCATTCTCCTCTTCAGCGAGCCTATTGTGCTGCTGCTTTCGATCTACCTTGCTATCATTTACGGTACTCTCTATATGCTGTTCGGTGCATTCCCTATCGTCTACCAAATTCACCGTGGATGGAACCAGGGTGTGTCCGCCTTGGCTTTCTTGGGCGTCATGGTTGGCATGTTGGCCGCGATTGCCTACTCGATTCCCGAAAACACTCGGTATTCCAAGCTGCTCGCAAAGAACGGCGGCTACTCTCCTCCCGAGAGCCGCCTGCCTCCCTGCATGATTGCCTCGGTGGCCCTTCCTATCGGCCTGTTCTGGTTCGCGTGGACCAACTCTCCCGATGTGCACTGGCTCGCCAGTATCGCCGCCGGAGTGCCTTTCGGATTCGGTATGGTTCTCGTGTTCCTGAGCGTGTTCAATTACCTTATTGATGCCTATACCATCTTCGCGGCCTCGGTCCTGGCTGCCAACTCCTTGCTCCGATCCCTCTTCGGCTTTGCTTTCCCTCTCTTCACCAGCTACATGTTCCAGAACTTGGGCATCCACTGGGCGGCGAGCATTCCCGCTTTCCTGGCCCTGATCTGCGTGCCGTTCCCCTTTATCCTGTACAAGAAAGGTCTGGCCATTCGCAAGCACTGCAAGTATTCTGCTCAGTCCGAGGCCTTTGTCCAGAACCTTCTCAAGGGAATGGCCACCACGACCGAGAATGCTTCTCCGGAGAACGATTCTGGGGACAACTCCATCATGGACGAGGCCGTGACCCGTGTTCCTTCCGCCGTGAAAGATGACCCCACGGTGACCTCGCAGGTCTTGGACAAGGAGATCGACACCGGAAGATACTCCCTGGAACGCCCGCTGTCTCGTGTCGAGACACACTTTTCTCAGGTTCAGAGGGTCCCAACCTACGAGGGTAACCCATATAACGTTGACCGTGTCCACACTCGTGAATCTTTCAGGTAATTTCACTATAGCTACCATGCATGCAGGTCTGAAATCGCAACCTGCGTTTGATTTTTCGTGTTTCTTTTCGGTACTTTTCCTGGCAGATATTTTGGAGAAAAGCTCATCGTATTTGATGGTGATCTGACTCGATTGATTTGAGACTCTTGCTCAAGGAGGCGTTTTGGCTAGACGGGGCACACGGATGGTTCTATGTCGATTTTTCCGGATACCATTCATTGCATGTCTGTGGTGTTTTTTTATTCGCTTCCGGTCTTTTTTTTCTCAATTGAACGAGCTACTTTAATGTATAGACTTTGGTTTCAACTCACTTTTCAAAACCAATCACTTCGCTTCCGGACTTGTGGTCTTTTCTTTGGCTTTGGCAGAAATGCATCTTCCAGACGCGACACGCACCCGACGTGGACTGTTTCATTGGGAAATCATGATTATCGTAGGTCAATCGCTTCGGAAGAAACAGGTCTACTCATACTATGATGGGATCATCGTGAAGGGGGCCGGGACGTATTCACCGATTGAACAAGATACTCATAGGAATTTCAAGGTCTTGGGTGACTTGATTTTGGCTGAGACCCGTAGTAAGGACCTGGTTCAACTGATCAAGTGATACGAAAGTAGTCTCGATTCAAATGTCGCAAATGGTACTTTTTATATTACAGGAGCATAAAACACATCATAGGCGATCACAAGGCTCATCCAGCGGTAAGATCTACATCGAAAAAAGAAAAGACTCGAAACAAAGCAAGAGGCCGTGGCATTCGAATTCATGCAACACCATAGCAATGTCAACGACGAGAGACGCAGCATAGAATACCAGATTTGGCAAGGAAATAGAGCGAGCCGAGGAACCGGAAGATAGAAAGACCAGCAGTGGTCCAAAGAATAGCCGCGAAGTAGTTGGCAGTACGGACTGTGGACGTGTTCTGCAGATAGAAAAAGAGGAGATGAGTTTCTCGACTCGAATTGAGTGTCAGGGAAAAAGGGGAAAGAAAAAGACTTACCGTCAAGCAGAATCGATCAATACCTTCGCTGGTAATGCACAACGCCAAAATAAGATTGCTGAAGATCCATAGGAGGACAAGATTCGTTCGGAAAGCCTTGTACGAATCATCCATACTCTTCTCATGATCTTCCTCGGGCGCCACATACGGCGCCAGCGCACGTTTCACAGTTGCCTCGAATTGACTGTCGATATCAGACTGAGGCTTGTCGACCTCCTCGATGAAGTTCGACTTGGCATCGTCCTTTTTGGTTTGCGCTTCGGGTAGGGCTTCGCTCTTGTCTGATCCCTTGGTACCCCAAGAAACGTCGTGCCAGTTGCAGAAAGCGTACACCATCAGAATGTTGATCGAACAGGTCATGCCGCCAAAGTAGGCCCAAGAGGATGTAAACATGTGCCAGGGATCCATGTAGAGGAAACTGGCGAGAAAGTAGAAGCCGTACGTGGAGACCAGAGCAATCAAGACGATGCCAGCCCCGGAAGAACTGAAAAAGGAGGAAAGGAAGGCGCCGACACCCTGCGCTAGGTTGAAGTCCAATGTGCCTCCGGTGAACGCGTTCTTCACCAGGTAGAAGGACAAAATCAGAATGTAGGTTTGGACGATACTGAAGTACACAAAAGAGAGTGTGTAGAACAAGCGAGATCTGTTTTGCATCAGTCACCCGCCAGACAAACTTGATGAGGAGCCGGTAAACTTACCCTTTGGGTCGATTGCCGAGAGCCAGGATGAACTGGAGCATTAGGAAGAAGACGTATCCATATTTCAGGAAATTGTTGACGATTGGCGTAGCCTCGTTACCGAATGGCCAACCCTTATTTCGATTGCTTTCGCTTGGTGTTCCGACAAGATCCATGATAACCGAAGTTGTCAACCAGAAGGACGCTGTTGGATTTGATGTTAGAAAGCAATGCACACACATGACGCAAGCCATGCAGAGACTGGGGCAATTAGAAGATAGTCAGGTACATACCCAAAGAGAACCACGTCATCACCAGACCCGCAAAGTTATAGATCATCTGAATATGAAGGAAGAAAAGACGGATGAGGTTGTGACCACTCTTGTAAATTCGAGTAAAGTGGATCATCGCATACAGACTGGCCGCAAAGGATCCGTTCAGCCAGCGACGGCGCTGACCGATGAATTCTGCAGCGCCCTCAGGAACGTCTGTTTCTCCCTTGGAAGCTTTGACGTAAGTTAGATGCCATTTGAAGCCTGCCTTGGCCACTAGTTCGAAACACAGAATTCGGTCCTCGGCAAGGAACATGTTCTTCTTGAAAATGTTCATGCCTTCGATACCCTTTTTGCCAAGCTGTTTGGAGAGGGTGTGATCGCCATGGAAATATTGCTCGAGGGGCCGGCCCATAATAGCACGGTAGCGATAGGCTGAGAAGGCGCCTGGTAGGACAGAGACGTAACCAAAGGCAGATTCCAGGGGTTTATCGAGAATATTCGAGATTTTGTACTCAAAGTTCTGAGCAGCGACCAGAGGATTCATCAGATTCTTCCATCCTTTACCCAACATCGCGTGGATCTCACCACACGATCCGCCGAGATTCTTGTCATTATAGAAGGACTCCCATAGAGCGAGCAATGACTTTTTGCCAGGTTTCGTGCCGGCATCGATCAAAATGACTACTTCCGGGTTCAGGATTCGGGAAAAGGCGTTGAATAACCAGCGATGCGAGTTGATCTTCTTGCTGTTCTTCTGCTTCAAGCAGAAGATCATCTGGACTGGAGGTAGGTTTGTCGATTCGTCACCCTGCGGGCGAATGAGCTGTTGACTAGACGTGACGGAGAGCTGGGTGGTATACTCGAACTATATGCAGGATTAGCAGATAAGCACCAAGTGTAGCTTACTCTTTGCCATAGTTAAGATGTTGGGGATCTTCCTTGGCAAAGGTGCGGCTTCAAAGAGGTAGGCGGCTTACAATATGTGCGACCGTCTCCCGTCCATCAACGGATCGCTTCATGATACCATCTTGGTAGACGCCGATTGTTGCGAGCATATCGAGGGTATTCTTGTCACAGGGGTCGATTCCATCAAACACCAAGGTGACCACGATCTTTTGCCAGGCCGGTCCACCTTTGTTCCAGAACTCGGACTTTTTCAGGTTCACAATGTCGCGAATGTTTTGCATGACTCCATGGAGGGTTCGCGCGGTAAGCACTTTGTCCTCGTTGTAGTATGTGATTGCGATCAATAACTCGGTGTGTCGGTTGTACATCGCCGGTCGAAGATTGTATCCATTGCGCAGAGTAAACTCATCGGGGTCGCAAGTCGCCGCCGTATCTGCATGGGAGGGAAAGGTCAATTCTATCCAGCTGCTGAAAATCACCTATTCCGTAGCCTGGACCGCTACAGATATCGCAAACAGCACGTACATCGCAGGTGTGAGAACTCCTCTGGAAATCCCTCCTCCGACTCTCGATATTCCTGCTGAATTGCATTCTGGATGGCACTAGGTACTGGGTAATCCACGCTCAGCACGGAGCCCTGGACCAGCTTGATCTTGCGAGTGGGATAGCGACGTAGGCCCGACGCGGCTGTCTGTTGGCGGTGCTGCCAAGCCTCGGATGGCGTCTCCGACATGGGAGTGGAAACCCCCGACCGAGACGGAAAGTAGCCCGTTGCGACCGCTGGATCTTGCAATGCGCCATCATGGAAGACGGCGGCCCCTGAATCTTGTAAAGTATAGCGTTTGAGAGAGTCGGATGATGCATAACGGTCGTCAAATGAGCCGCTGAGTGGGCTGGGCTGGCTTGGATAGAGGAGAGACGTGGAACTCTCGGTCATGAGGTTCTTTTCTTCATGGCCGTATTCGTTCTAGCGCGAGGACGGGGAGATCCTTGTTAGCGTCCAGGTCTCCTAGAGCTCTTATACATGCCGACCACGATGCGTGGGTGATTTGTTTGCAATGTCTTTTCCAACTATCATCACTCGCAAACATTGCTGGAGCCCCTCGTCCTCGTACACGGGTCAGCACGCTTGATTGCAGCTTACCTCTGGTGTACCACTGGCAACATATGGGTTGTTCCCCTCGCGGGCTGGAGCTGGCCGCGATTGATCGGGGGAGACTGTCCGCGAGGACTGAGCAGAGTCTGAGTGGGTGGTGTTCATGGCCATGTTGATTGCATTGGTGTGTTCTTGCACGAGAGGCCAATCGTCGTCGATTGGGGTTGCTGTGCCAGATTGAGAGTCGCCCAGGCCAACAGAGATGAAGTGGATGGTGGAAGCCTATGGTAACACGCAATCAAGCGACGGACGAGGCAATGGACTTTCCAAAAGAGCGACTGGCTGTCCAATGTACCCAGAGGAAGCGATTGAAGGGGGAAGGGGGGCTGGTGGCTGGAGAGTTGAAGGAGCCAGCGAGGAGGGAGAGTGGAAGAGACGGGGGACGCAAGGTATGAAGGTGCAGCAGCAGCGGGTCTGAGTTCAGGGCACTTGAGGGTGTGGGATTGATGTGCGTGCACTTGGGGATGCACAAAGGTTCTTGACAGGTCGACAGGTCGATTTTACCGCAATGCCGTCCTGAATTGAAAGCGATCGGCCAACAATGGTGAGATGATCTCAATTGACGATCTGCCCGTACGCAAGAGACGGAGCGGATATACTAGTACTGTAGGCAGGTGTATGACTATTGGTCTCATCGAAGAATAAGGATAGGCATGAGAGCACAATCTCTACATATTGACCAGCTAAAGATAAGTTAGTCTGTACTCTGTGCGCTGTACCGTTCCTGGCCTTGAAGGAAGCCGACACCTTCACACGGATTGACGTGGAGGCTGGGTGGGGATCGTAGATGACTTTGTGGATACTTGAATGTATACGTGCATATACTGCATCAGTGCATACAGTCCAGTAGTACTCTCTGGAATGGATTGTCCCAAGAGCACATACTTCTTCAGTACATGGATCACGTATGCCACTAGCTCGCACCACACGGACTGTACTACTTGGGTACCGCAAAATGCTCTGGGATAGTCAAATCATCGCGAAAGAACCACTATTATTCATCATGGAAATTTGCGGTACTATACACTACCAGTAACTACCTACCTTAGGTACCTATACACTACCTTGGTAGTAGGTAAGGTACTCTTTGTAGTCAAATTAGTATACCTCGGTCAGATCTATGGATTCGTCATCGCAGACAAATAGTCAATCCTCCGTAGACCAATAGCAAGAGGTAGTGCTGTGATATAGGTGTACTGTATGCTCCAGCCATACACACTACTAGTAGGAGGCTAGGAGCAATGACTCTCTGTCTCAACCTCCCTCTGGCACTACTAATGCGATTGGCACTGCCAGTGCTAAATTTACCAAAAGGCTGTGTTGACTGCAAGATTTCCACAGCCAAGTGAGTGAGTCGTCGTTCCACTAGTGGGTCTGGTGGATCCCCGACAACGCGTTGTGGCGGGTCTCTCTGATGAATGCCAATACATATGGGTGGACTATGCCGGATGCTCCATCAAGGTGAGTCCATTCCTTGTCTTGATGGTTCGTCATCGCCTGTCCAAATACTCGGTAAGTGGGACTACTGTGAGACTGTGCGACTGTGCGAGTGGGCATTACTGTTAGGCGAGAGGTCTCACGCACCACCTCACAGCCCTGACATGACCCCGGATGATGGAATGCCTGCCCGGTTTTGGACGCTTGAGGGGAATTTAAGTAGTACAACGGTAGCACGGTCGACCATTCTTCTAGTCGATCATAATTATTGAGCAAACAAAGTAAGTCAGTTCGTAGCTCCAGCTTTTGACTATAGTCACCTCTACTGTAATACTTAGTATGGGTAGATAAAGCAGCACACATGAAAGTCTATATCTACCTGACTTACTCAAGAGCATGTATATCTGATAGCGTTGATATGCTACTATACTTGCTGTGCAGAACGCCTGCAGGTCCCAGCCAACGGTCGGGTCAAGATAGTGGAGTTTTGGTTCTAGACTTCAATTCGCTCACTCCCCTGATCCGATTGATGTCTCCGAGTGCAACCACGGATGAATACCTAGTACTCACTACTCAATAGACTGATTCGACTGGCGCATTACATTACTGAACTATATATAGTAGTTGTACAGAGAACAGAGCAGTATACCTGTGTACCACAGTGTACCTAGCTACAGGGCTATACTTGCACTTTCTTGTGTGAACATTCTACCTTGCCAAGTCTAAGTCCAGCCTCCTAGGTACCTACCGTGTATTCGGTACATATTGAACAGACATCATTCGTTTACTGGACATTGGGCACTACATAGAAGTTTTTAAAGGTTGAAGGACACTATATCCAAGCTTAGACCATTAGAAGAAGTTGGACCATCGTGGATTGATAAGCAGAACGTATCCTTCCAGATGCAAAGCCAACCTTGTCACAAAGATATTAGGGGCCAGTGCCAGACCTGGAATCACATGGACGGAACTCAATTCCAGAGCGACTCAGAGGCATCCCCAAATGTCACAGACCGTGGCGATTGTAGCAAAGGTGGACAATCTTCTCTTGGTGTCGAGTTAAGTCGAGTGTCTACTCTATAGTACCTCCTATGTGAAGATGTCATTTCTAATTGTTAATCGAATATCAGAACAACAATAAAAACACCAAGCTCTTCCTCTCGCATTCTTGAGGGCGGCTGTCTGGATCTCGCTTGTGGGTGTGCCGACCCGACCGTCTTTCATCTCTAGGACGCAAACCCTGGTTCAACATTGTGTATGGACTTTCAAATAGCCCCTTGAAAGCGGTGGAAGGGAGAACACTTTCAGCACCATATGAATAGAATGATGTACAACTGTATGTTCAGATGGAGGTACTAATAGGTTTCTGATCTATCAACTGACAATACACCCCTGTAGGTCGACGGGGGGGTTCAAGTCCAAAATAAGTCCCAACTATTGTTATTGAATAGTAGGTCTCGAAAAGTTTCCCGATGGAGTTGGTTCCCAGCTTAATCACGGAGACTCTTCTGTGCCAGAAGTATCATGGTTACACTGTAATAGTATGTATAGAATCCCTATTATTATTATGGAAAACAACACTTTTCATGGACTCTGAATGGATGCACTGGTGTTGTCATGCTTAGAGTCTCCATATGGTATTTCCTCATGACGCGGCTTTGGGCTGGATCAGCGGGAGACCTACTCGCCTAGTCGCCCGCGGTGGCGTCCGGGACCGATTCACGCTAGAGGAGGCGGGCCCGATGACGACAAACCGGGTGCATCTTTGAATAGCGGGAGATAATGGTGCCTTTTACCTAATGGCAACTGGTGGGATCATTCAACATTAACATTACACTCATACAGTATGAGGCTATGAGCAGCAGCAGGTTGAGCACCGGACCACACGGGAAGCGCGGCCACCATGTCACGTGAACGCACACCCATCTGGTACTGTCACATGACCATGACCCCCGGTCGCAAGCCCTTACCACTTTAGGTTAGCACGGTGGTTCCTGGCCGGGTATGTGTAGCAGTTCCTCCACTGCCTTTTTTCAGGCCAATAGAGGCAGTTCGCCGTTTACATCAATCAATTGTTTGGCTGGATATACGGAGCAGATTCATTTTTAACATACTTGTCGAACGAATTCAACCCATTTACTGCAACATTAAATATAATGCTTAATTGATATAAAGCCCAATCATGGAATGGCGGGACAATTAACAATTCCAGATTCAAGTAGATGACATATGCACGCCGTCGGGTAGTTAGTTAGTTATATACCTTACTTATGTCGTACGTAGGTTGGTGGCGGTGGTAGTTACTATCTGCCATGTCTAGAGCCTCGGCCACCTGCAGTATTTCAAAAATGCCAACGAAAACCGGGTAGGGCATCTGCCCGGGCCTAGACAGGATCTAATACCGGACGATCTTTTTACCTTATCTAATGAACATTGGTAGAACATCCCTCTATACTGTATATGCTATATAGTGCCTCGATATCTGGCAAATACCCCCTAATGTGTCCAACATCCATTTCCTCTAGTTAGTAGGTAGGAGGTACTGAATCAAGGATATAAGTAGGAGGTAGTTTCTACCTCAACATTTCCGTTATCAATGAGTTAAGCACACCATATATGAAATGGTCGTGCCGTACAGGTAGGTCACCCGTACATCCATGGTTGAATCCATGAATCTCGTGCCAGCCTCGAGCTAGAGATTGTACATATGTACTATGTATTACCTATGTATAGGTCGAACAGCAGGTACTGAAGGAAGATAGGTTGACCTGCTACCTGTAACTATCGGGCGGGCATCACACGAATCAACTTTGAGGTAAAATCGACCGGAACCTTTCTCCAACTGCTTTAATCTGCACCATCAAAGTACGATAAGATGAGGTGAATGTCGAATCTGGGTAGCGAGTGGGTATGAATCCTACGTCCAATCATACCTCCATACACCTAGTACATGAGTACACTCAGTACAGGGGTCACCTCACGATACTGGAAAGCCGAAATGGTGACCGAGGTCACAGCGCGTCATTACTAGTGCCGAGCTCTGTTCAATTTGCGGGGTATTCAAGCATCCATCAATCGGCATATCTTGGAAGTAGATCAACCAAACCCCAGTTTCGAAAGAACACAAGTTCATCTCTTGCTACAACGTCTACGCTCAAGACCGGGCTTCAGTTCCCTGCAAATCGTCTGCATCTCGAGCAATCAATTGACATCAGCTTTTGACTCATACCTCCTTTTGCTTGGCTACCTAGACTGGTTCAAGATGACCACCGCAAAACCACCCTTTGAGTCTCTGCCGCTGCGCAAGGACGGTCCAGCCGGGAATGCTTGGGGCCTGTTTGGAGAGCATGATGAACTGGGCATGCTGAATTTACTCACCCCCGCGACCACCAGAGCCGCCGCACAGGAGATTAAGGAAGGAGTTCGAGTCTCCACAGATTGGTCTCTGGACAGTATGGCCGTGCCCTGCTTTGGACGGGTGCCATTTGAACATACACTCAAGAGCAAAGCTCCGCGACCGGTCAATGATGATATCTTGACCTTTAATACCCAAAGCAGCTCACAATGGGATGGATTTCGTCATTTTGGATACAAAGACGGATCTGTGTTTTTCAATGGATGTTCCCAGCAGGACATTGAGCGCTCCACCCGCAATGGTGTACATGGTGAGTCTTGTGAGATCCAGGGCGAGTGGACCTGTGATGGCCACCCGGCCTGATCTTCAAACATGGACCACCCACCGGCAGCTTTCTGATGTCTTTTTGTAGTCTGGGTGGAACATGGTGGTATCGTCGGACGCGGTGTACTCCTCGACTACAAAGCCTGGGCGGAAGCGCATGGGCAAGAGGTGGAATGCTTCGACACCCAATCGATTCCCGTATCGACTCTTCAAGAGGTGGCTCGCAGCCAGCAAGTTACCTTTCAGACTGGAGATATCCTCTTCGTTCGTACCGGGTGGACCCAATCCTACAAACAGCTCTCGCCGGTGGAGTGTCAGCAACTGGCGGATTACAAGACGCCGCCCGTGATCGGAGTCGAGTCCTCGAAAGAGACACTCCGCTGGATCTGGGAAAACAACTTTGCAGCCGTCGCCGGTGATATGCCCAGCTTTGAGGCGTGGCCTCCTCAGAACCCCGACTTCTTTTTGCATGAATGGCTGCTGGCAGGTTGGGGGATGCCCATCGGAGAACTCTTCGATCTTGAGCGGCTGAGCCAGGAATGTAGGCAACGGCGGCGTTGGACCTTTTTCTTTAGCAGTGTCCCATTGAAGGTCCCGGGAGGTGTTGCTAGTCCTCCGAATGGCATTGCCATCTTTTGAAGTCCAGACGGTCGTGGGCTGTTTGAACTTTTAGTTGAATCTCAATCCTTACTATACAGTAGAGTGACCAGAATACTGCCGAAGGTCGAGTGCAAACATGCAACTCGCAACGCGCAACGCTGAACAGGAAGTTGGTGCGCATGTGATCCTCCGCTGGGATGTTTCCCCTCCCACTTTCCCATCGTGGCCGCTATCGGCTACAACCGCCTTTCGGGCGGGGAAACACGGCCGTCGGACCGATCAACAATCGCCAACAGTAAGTACTCTCTCTTTCCGCTGGTACAGGGAGTCGTAGTCCATCTCTACAGACTAGGTACCTAACAGACTACAGACTACAGAGTACAGATTACCCCCAGAGTGGTATACAGGAAGACATCGTGCTACTTGGTGAGAGCCAAGTCACGGCAGGCGGAGGGTCACCAGTTCAGATATTGGAGGTGTTATGCGGTGGCCTTGAATCCATGATCTGAATTGTGTGGACAGTTGGATTGGCCCTCTGTGCATGTCGCCTTTTCTTCTCGCTCTCTCTCCCTCACCCCACTCTCTCTCTCTCTCCCTCTCTCCAAGATATTGAGTTCCTCATCAAGTCACTTATCATGGGTGACGGCAGAGGAGTGGTGCGTCGACCACAAGATCTTTCAAAAACACGATCTCTTGTCGCGTAAGTACATATCTCACACATAGAGCAGGGACCTTGATCCTCTGGAGAAAGGAACCCAGACAGAGGGCACTACCTCCAACATCTTTCGTCACTACCAGGTGCAATCGGTGTCGTTCTCGAAAAACACGATGCGCAGGAAATCCTCCACTCCCATGCGCGGCATGTGTCGATGTCAGAGCGACATGCGTGTACTCGGAGGCTGAGAAGCGCCGCTCCATCACAGAAAGGCATGTCACTTCGATAGTATAATTGGAATATACCCATCCAGACAAAAATGTAGCTCAAGCTGATGAGACATCTAGGGAGTATCGTGAACTACTCTCCCTGTCTCATGCTCAGCCGGTATCGCCACAGCCGTCGCAAGCAACATCTCGTTCTCAGGCCAAAAGAAAGGGGCGAGAAAAGTCGCGCTACCAACAGAGGCGAGAATCCTCCCTTCACGACTGTAGTCTCGATACGTCTTCTAGTGCACCACATACCATTGAAGCTTTCGCCTCCGGCAATTCCCAAAACGACACCGTCCTTGAACGCGATGACTGGTGGTATGAGGGCACCAGAAATGTGCTTCTGCATCGATCGGGCGAACATCGTAAGTCAGTTCATGAAATCCAGAGTACGAGCGTGACATGATTCATCCAAGAGACTCCAGATTTTCTAGGACCCTCTGCGGCTACTCATATGGTTGAGCGCCTCAACCCTGGCTCAAAAAACCTGGCTTGGGATGCGCGTCCGCTATACGGTGACCCATTGTCTCTACAACGGTCTATTACGCCATCTCTTCCGGGTCTCCCCCCGATCGAATTCGCGAAACATCTTTTCTGGGTGCAATTCTCCTACATCGGTACCATATTTTCCCTCATTCATCCTCGACAGTTCGAGGAACGACTGCTTTTCGTCTACAATCGACCCGCAGATTTCTCGCGACTCGAGAACCGTCTCATCTACTGCCAAACCCTCTTAGTACTGGCATTCGGTCTGATGTATTCGGTAAATCAGTGGTCAGGGGATGACGGTCCTCCAGGTTTCAAGTTCTTCAAACATGCACTGGAACTCTTGCCAGATATTCACGAAGAAGGCTCAATCTTCTTCGTTGAGGTCTTGTGCTACGTTGCCTACTTTATGCAAAATCTGAATAGACGAGATGCCGCTTTCATTTACGTACGTTGGCGATATGTGGGTATGATACCAATCTCTCGTCGAGCAGAAGCTTACAGGTCCTTGATTTTCTTTTGGCAGATTGGTCTTGCCCTGCGCATGGCAATTTCACTAGGGCTTCATCAAGAAGTCTCCGACCCTATGATCAGTGACAAGGATCGCAATCGCCGCCGCAGTGCGTGGTGGTCCGTCTACAGTCTGGACCGGTAAGAAGTTTGACTTCCACCTGGGCAGGGCTATCGTCTTGGTTACTCATCTTTGATCTATAGCGTCCTCTCGGTCAGGTCAGGCAATCCGATCACAATTCAAGATGACGATATAGGTACATCTTGGCCGGCTGCTCTTGTACGTTTCCGATTTGCATTCCATCTCCTTTCACTGTTCACTGAATCAAACGTTGGTGTTAGGACGGGTCAATCCGCGATCCTTGGCCATCGATTGTCTTGACCTATTACACACAAGTCTCTCGAATCCTCGGGCGGATTGGAGAAGGTGGGCCTTCACCAAAATCAGACCCTAGACCTTTCTCCTCTGACCGAACTCGACCCTAGAAATCTACCGCAAGAAACCTCGCTCCGGCTCCAACCTGATCAAGTCGGTCCAAAGTGTCATGAACGATCTGTCAGCTTGGCTAGGGTCAATCCCGGACTCCCTTCGGATTGACTTCAACGAGCTAGAGTCACACGTGAACCGGGAGATTGTATCAGTTAATCTGCATTTCTACTCATGCGTCAATATGACAGCACGACCTTTAGTCTTCTACGTTATCAAAAGACGCCTTGACACCGGCGCGAACGGAACCACCCTAGAAGACTGGAAAGATGGACTCGCGCCAAATACCGTCGCAGTTATCGAAAGCTGTATATCTGCGGCCCGAGCCACCATTATGATCATGGATGCCGCTGATAAGCACAGCCTGATTGGTATGAACCAACTCGCCTCCTGCTCAGGCACTGATTGCTTCGACCACTTGTTGCAGGGCAATTGCTGACGAAGTAATGCTATGTGACAGCTACATATGGTTATCTGGATGGCGATTATATTTTTGCTGCAGCCCTATTACTGGTCATGGTTAACGCTGCCTTCCCATATAACGAAGCCAACGAGCGTTCGATGGACATGGCTCTCAACCTTCTCCGAAAAATGGCCGACAAAGGCAACGCATATCTTGAATCACGTCACGCCCTTCTCTTGGAACTTAGGACAGCGATTGATCCCCAGTGCAATGGGAATACTGAGCAGAACCCCAATCTTGACCAACAAGTTCGTGATAATCCAAACAGTGACAGAGCGCCGAGTCCAGGAGCTGCAACTGCCGATCCAGAGACGCCACAGATAGCGTTGAATGACTGGCAGCAAGCTTCTCTATTCCCATCATTCGGGAATGCATCATTACAGATTAGTCTTGATGATGATCCAGCTCTATGGGAAGGTGCTCTGGACCAGATCAATATCGACATGGATACGGATTGGATTGAGAGTACTTTGAGGCGTTAGTCTTGTGGGTTGCACCGAGCTGATTCATGAATCTGACAAACTGAGAATTCTTTACATTCGACCTGGCTCCAATTCTACTAGGCTTGTTAGGATAAATGCACTGTTAGAGATTTGGCCTGCTGATGCTGGTTTGCGACGAGTGTGTAACTGTGTGCTAGTGTAGCAGGAACAGCCGCAAGTTACTGCCAGAAAATCAGGCAATCATCTTTCTGACAGCAAATTGTGTACCAAAATACCGCCACATGTACTAGGACTCAGGTCAGAACGTCGCAGGCTTAGACTCTGAGGCCCCGTCTACCTGCTGACCACCAGTGGTGCATGCAGGTGATTGTTGGGACTTAGTATTTGACTCGAAGATGATAAGAAGATTGATCTCAGCCGCCAGTGGGCTTATCGTGTTATTGCGTCGGCCCGACGGTTCCGATAGCCGGCTATCGGCCCGACACGTGACTCGTCTTTAGTAGAGACGAATAGTTGGTAATCAAATCACTAGGCATTAAGGACCAGTCGGAGGGGTCCATGTCATAAATAAGACCTCAGGCTCTTGGATATCTCTCCAAAGTCGTTGTTCTGGCCAAGTACCGATTTTGGCGAGATATCGAGATGGACACCACAGGCAAGATCACCATTTCTATCGACCGAGGGGGCACGTTCACAGATGTACATGCCATCGTGCCTGGTCGTTCTGATATCATCTTGAAGCTGCTCTCGGTCGACCCATCGCACTACCAAGATGCCCCTACGGAAGGGATTCGGCAGATTCTAGAGCTCGCCACCGGCAAGCCACACCCCCGTGGCCAGCCATTGAAGCTCGACCGCATTGGCTGCCTTCGCATGGGCACAACTGTTGCTACAAATGCGCTACTGGAGCGCAAGGGTGCCCGATCAGTACTATTCACGACAAAGGGCTTCCGTGATCTTCTCAAGATTGGAGACCAATCTCGCCCAGCGATCTTTGACCTATCCATGGCACGCCCCGGTGTGCTGCCCGAAGGTGTTGTCGAAGTGAATGAGCGAGTGGTACCTTGTCACTCTGCAGCTGACGACAAATGTTTTCCCGACGCTCGATTGGTCCAAGGTGTGACTGGTGAGAAGTTTCGGATTGTCCAAGAATTGGATCTTGATCATGTACGGGCCGAGCTGCAACGTCTCAAGGAGCAGGGTTATCAATCTCTGTCAGTAGCTCTGGTACACTCCTATGCATATCCGGATCACGAGAACCAGATCGGCAAAATTGCAGAGCAGATGGGATTCTCTGTTACCCTCAGCTCCAAGCTCCAGCCCATGATTAAGGTGGTGCCACGAGGAATGTCAGCTGCAGCTGATGCCTACCTTACCCCTGTGATCAAGACTTATATCGACTCTATCTCTGCCAGCTTCGAAGGCGGCCTCGGCAGCAACCAGTCTTGTCGCTTCGAGTTCATGCAGTCTGATGGAGGTCTGGTCGATTTTCGCAAATTCAGCGGGCTGAAGGCTATTCTGTCTGGGCCTGCTGCCGGAGTAGTGGGATTTGCAGCGACGAGCTGGGATCCCGTTGAGAAAATTCCCGTCATTGGTTTTGACATGGGCGGCACATCTACTGACGTCTCCCGCTTTGATGGACACCTGGAGCATGTATTTGGGTCCAAGGTTGCGGGGATCATGATCCAGTCACCGCAACTGGACATCAACACGGTGGCGGCCGGTGGCGGCTCGATATTGACATACCGCAATGGGCTCTTCTACGTTGGTCCAGAGTCAGCCAGTGCTCATCCAGGCCCTGCGTGCTACAGGAAAGGAGGGCCCCTTACTGTGACTGATGCCAACCTTTTCTTGGGTCGATTATTGCCCGAATATTTCCCTCATATCTTCGGTCCCAACGAGGACGAACCGCTCGACACGGAAATCACTGCGAGGAAGTTCCATGAGCTTACCACAGAAATCAATGAAGAGCGTCACCAGAAGTCACAGTCCGAGTATTCGGCCGAGGATGTCGCGTTAGGATTCTTGAAGGTCGCTGACGAGTCTATGGCCCGACCCATTCGCAATCTCACCGAGGCTCGCGGATTTGAGACCGCCTCGCATCATTTGGCCTGCTTTGGAGGCGCTGGAGGTCAGCATGCTTGCTCTGTGGCAGAGTCTCTCGGAATCTCGCGCATCATCATTCACAAGTACTCCTCAGTCTTGTCCGCTTATGGTCTGGCGCTTGCAGAGGTGGTCAAAGAGTCTCAAGAGCCGGTCTCGTCGGACTATCTTGCTTCTCAGAACTCCCTTCTTCAGCGGTTCGAGAATATGGCCGCAGCCGCCGCCAAAGAATTGCAGGGTCAAGGATTCGAGCCGAATCAGGTGCGACATGAACAATATCTCAACATGCGCTATGAAGGATCAGATACTAGCCTGATGGTCTTACGGCCAGATGATACTTCCGATTTTCTTGCTGAATTCCGTGAGCGTCATCGACGAGAATTCAATTTCAACTCTGATCGGCCGGTGTTAGTGGACGATATTCGTGTGCGATCCATCGCCTCGTCGAAAGTTCGTACTGAGCGCAGTCCTCTATTACAGCTCAAAGATGCCACTCTTCGCAACGTGACATCAGCACCTGCAGGCACAACCTCGGCGTACTTCGATGGCCATAGTGCGCGAGTCGAAACTCCGGTCTACTTGCTCAATCAGCTGGAACGACACACTCGTATTGAAGGCCCTGCTATGATTATTGATAAGACGCAAACGATTGTTGTCGCTCCCAAAGCGGTAGCCAATATACTTGAGACTTGTGTTGTCATCGATATACTGGAAGATAGACAGACAAGCTTAATCCCAGCAGCTCAACAAGCAGCCGATGTCGACCCAATCAAGCTGAGCATCTTCGGACACAGATTTATGTCCATCGCCGAGCAAATGGGACGGACACTCCAGAAGACATCTGTGTCAACTAATATCAAGGAGCGTCTGGATTTCTCGTGTGCTCTTTTCTCGCCAGACGGAGGATTGGTTGCCAATGCGCCTCATGTTCCCGTGCACCTGGGCTCCATGCAGTTTGCTGTCAGATATCAACATCAGAAATGGCTGGGAAATCTTAAAGACGGAGATGTTCTTGTCGCGAACCATCCCAGTTGTGGTGGCACCCACCTCCCGGATATCACGGTAAGAGAAAGCGTACTGAAATCATGTACCGGACTGGGTTGACGCTTTGTCTAGGTAATCACGCCCGTCTTCGACAGGCCAGGCGGCAGTGAGATCATCTTCTATGTCGCCTCACGAGGACACCATGCGGACATTGGTGGAATTTTGCCAGGATCCATGCCACCTAAATCCACCGAACTGTGGCAGGAAGGCGCTGCGATTGAGGGCGACAAGATCGTTAGCAACGGAGTGCTTGACGAGGCTCGTCTGATTGAACTTCTAGTCACCAAGCCTTCGCAATACCCTGGTTGCTCTGGAGCTCGATGCATCAGCGATAATTTGTCTGATCTCAAGGCGCAGATCGCGGCGAACACGCGAGGTATCAATTTGATTCAGACCCTGATCAACGAGTACGGCGTGGCTACGGTTCAAAAGTACATGTATGCCATACAGGCTACTGCCGAGACTGCCGTTCGTAATTTGTTGAAGGGTCTGCATCAAAAGTTTGGTGGAAAGCCTCTCGAAGCGGTCGACTACATGGACGACGGCACTCCCATCTGTCTCAAAGTCACCATTGACGGATCTTCAGGATCTGCAATCTTCGATTTTGCGGGCACAGGCCCCGAAGTCTACGGTAGTTGGAATGCGCCGATTGCCATCACCCATTCAGCCATCATCTATTGCCTCCGCTGCATGATCAACGCCGATGTTCCGCTCAACCAGGGATGTCTGGCTCCGATCGACATCCGAGTCCCGTCTCCTAGCATTCTCTCTCCAACGAAGACGGCAGCAGTTGTTGGAGGCAATGTGGTCACATCCCAACGTGTGACCGACGTTGTATTAAAGGCGTTCCGAGCCTGTGCTGCATCCCAGGGTTGCTGCAATAATCTGACCTTCGGTACCGACGCCAAGATCGATGCCGAAACTGGAAAAGTCATCACGCCTGGCTTTGGTTACTACGAGACCATCGCCGGTGGTGGTGGTGCAGGAAGTACTTGGAACGGTCAGAGTGGCGTGCAGGTTCACATGACCAACACTCGCATCACAGATCCCGAAATCCTGGAAAAGCGCTACCCTACATTGCTTCGACAATTCACCCTCCGTGACGGCTCGGGCGGTCGTGGCAAGAATCCTGGCGGAGAGGGAGTCATTCGTGATATTGAGTTCCTCGCTCCCATGCAATGCTCCATCTTGTCTGAGCGCCGCGTGCACCGTCCCTATGGGTTGGAAGGTGGTGAAGATGCCCAGTCGGGCCTCAATATGTGGATCACAAAGGACACACAGACTGGAGAGCAACGCTGTATCAACATCGGGGGCAAGAATACAGTTTCTGTTCAAACGCACGATCGAGTGGTCATCATGACGGCCGGTGGTGGCGGCTGGGGCTTGCAAGATGTCGCTTGTTGAATTCAATCTTATGTAGGCCTAGACACTTGAGGTGAAGGCCCACTTTTCTTGATCTTTTTGAGATGACGATTATACATACAAGGCTAAGATTACATGATTCTGGGAATTCAGCGATGATACTTTAGCAATGATTTCGGTGGCAGTCGTAGACAGAACGCTACAAACTTAGTGCTTACTCTCTTCCTGAAGAAGAACAGCCAGATAGTTCGGGTGTTTTGAATGACTTAACTCACATGTAGTAAAGAACAGCATGGTGTCAAAAGAAATGAAACTTTCTCTTTGTGTATAGGCCTCTTCAACGGCATAGAACTTTCAAGTATTGATCTGGAGACAGACAATGTTGAGCATTCGTCCAATTCCTGATTATGATGACCTACAATTTCATGGCTGTTCAACAAAGCGCGACTCGACCCGTGACATGAATTTTCTTATCAGGCGAGTCTCTGTCAGTCTCGAACCCCAACTGGGCCTCTTGAGGAATGATTGAAGTCACAACCTACTCCTACTGTACGCAGTACGGAGCGTCGGCCGTAGTGGACCGTGATTTGCTCGAATACAGTTTGCCACTGGCCCCGCTGACGAAAGATCTTTCACTTTAAATCCAGGTACGCCCTCATCGTCGTGGTGCTGCGTAGGTGAGTGTGGATACGATCAAGGTCGCCTGAGAAAAAAAAACTTCACGAACCGAACTTGAAGGGAGTCGCGATTGAACCTCGGATGATCGCAACGATTTAACCCTCGGGCAATACTCGGGTCATACTGACTCAGACCGGAGTATTTGACTTTCACGTCATCGGTCGTCGCATCCACTTCTAGAGAATTTAACCGGGTCTTCCCCTAGGCACGGATCGTTTGGTCCGACGTCGCAGGCGCGACCAGTGTGCATATCGGTATTTTTTCCGGAGGGCTTTATTGGACAAGCAATCGTCAGTCGTGGGCTGGCCGGGGGAGGTAGCAGCGAGACAACATCACCGCAGTGCACTGGTAAAGGTGGACTCGAAACGAATTTAATTGATGAATTTAAGGTTGACTCCCAAAATGGAAAATCCGGTGGATCTTAGCGGACCCATTGGGTCCACGTGCCCGCAGTTGCTCAGTTACATAAGCATCACATGTTGCCGTGCTTGGTCTTTTTTGGTCGCGTCAACTGATCAAAGGAAAAAATTGGGAAGTTGTGGGCAGCTTAGACAAGGCGTTGAAGCCGTTTTGCAACTTCTCTGATCATGTCCTCTCTCAAACCATCCATCTGCTGAACTTGTCATCGCCGTCGCCGTAAGGTCACTACACTACGGCTGTCGTGGTGCTAATTTCACTCCAAGATTGTTTCCTGATTCCTCCAACTCCCCACTATTGCTCTTTGACACCTCTCCGAATGACGGAGGCTCCGCCTATTGTCTTTATCGCCAGGTAAGGAGGATGACCCAGCTTGAGCTGGCATATTCGTGCCGTAGCTGATGGAAATCACACAGGCATGGTGCCCGCCTCGATGCAGCAGATAAGAACTGGCACCTCACATCTCCTACCCCGTATGACCCCCCGCTGTCGTATGGGGGTTGGCTACAGGCGCGGGCGCTGGGTCTTCGCATCGCCAGCCTCCTCGAGGCACCCCAGTATGCAGGCAAAGAACCAGAGTCTCTTCTTGGTCATCCTGCCGCCTCGAGCAACCCGACCACAGCCACCTCGTCGTCGATAAAGCCAGGACCGCCTCTGCGATACAATTTCATCATCCACACCTCGCCATACCTGCGATGTTTGCAAACGGCTATCGGCGTGAGTGCAGGCCTCGGTCATCATCGATCAGCTGAGAATACCTCGAAATCGTCGGCCCTTTCCGGCGCGACTCAGAATATTGTGACTGAGAACGGGACCCAAGACAAACGGCCACTGTTGCGCGTGGACGCTTTCCTGGGCGAGTGGTTGTCCCCAGACTACTTTGATCAAATCATACCACCTCCCCCATCAGAGAAGATGGTCGTCTCGGCAAAAACCGAGCTGCTTCGTCGAGGCGAGGGAATTCCCAACCCCAGAGATTCGCGGTCGACGTCAGGTCACTTCCCAGGAGGCTGGGGCAGCGACTCAGCCTCGAAACCCACCGAAAAGGACCATGAACGTCAAGTGTCTCCGGGGAACGCTGCTGGTAGTTCAAGCCTTGGGCAGCTGTCACAAAGACCGCGATCGAGCACTTTCAATACCCCCACAGACCCCGCCATCCCACGAGGCCGAGCTCTTGGCCGTCTGAACACCGACATTCGTCCCTCGATTCACTCTGCATACATACCTCCCACGCCCAGTTACGCCGTGTCTCCTTCAGACCCGATTCCCGTCGGGTACGTCGCGCACGCACGAGACGCCTGTACCAGGATTGACTATCAATGGGACAGTATGCGCACCCCGAACTGGGGTACAGGAGGCGAGTACGGCGAAGAGTGGGGTCTGATGCACGAGAGGGTACACGCTGGGTTTCAAAAGATGATCGAATACTATCGGGACGGTGAAAGTCCCAGTGACAGAGGCCGAGCCTTGTCGAACGGATCATCCCCCGTCGAAGCTCCCACGCAGACCGTGCTGATCATTATCACCCACGGAGCAGATTGCAACGCTTTGATTGGGGCGCTCGCTGGGCGATCAGTCCTTCTTGACATTGGTACCGCCTCCCTGACTATGGCTGTGCGACGCGATCGCCTCGGGGTTGCTTCCAGTCCTTCGTCCGACCGCGTGCCAGAATCTTTGAGGGCCCCGAACTTGCCTTCCTCATTGAGCGACCGAGGAGCGCGATTCGTCTCGCAGGAATACTCTTTACAGCTCATTGCATCTAATGATCATTTGCGTGCGGGGGTGAACCCCTCCCAGCTCGCCTCCCTCACTTCCCCGACTGCCCCTCAACCTCTGCCGCCGCCATCGATCTCCTCCTATCGCAATCGAACTGCCTCTCGCCCATCCGCCTCTATCCTGCAGGGCTCCTTTGTGATCGATTCCACTCCCAAAATCAATACAAATATGCGCAACTGGTCTCAAAACCGGGGCTCCTCTCCGACCTCGGCACCGCCTCGTGGCGGACCTGGCCTGTGGGGCTCCATCAGGTCCCCCACGACCGAGGCCGACGAAGACGCCGACGAAAACTATGTGCCCAATTTTGGAAATCCAACTTTGGCACGTCCTGAGAATCACGGGAAAGCAGATACTGTCCCTGACCAAACCAATGGACCGGGTGGGCTGAAGCAACTGCCTCGGAGAACTGCCTCTCAGCGTGGCTTGTGGGGCAGCGCTCAGTCTTTGGACGATCGCAATGCCACCTCACGACGACGGTGGACGGTCACCGATCAAAAGTTGTAATCATGAGACATGAACTCTTCTTCTGTTACTTTCGAGCGAATCTGCTACTACGGTTTCCATGAGGGCTTCTCAACTCTCTCATTTTCGATGTCTTCTGGCGCGGTGTTTGGCGTGAACCCAGGTCCCTCCCATGTGAGGAATCCAGACATAGCATCTCATAGCGAACTGATAACGAAATCATATCCATTTTTTTCTATTCAAGGATTGCTCGTATCAAGAATGGAGTAGCGTACATTTACTAGTCAACAATAGAGGATTGCCTCCGTAGAATCGTAGATTAGTGATCCCAGAATAGATAAGTCAGGCATTAAGGCACCCGTGCCTGTCACGGACTCAGCCACAATCGGCGATCGGTTCCCCGGATCTTCGGGTCTCTTGCTTGTCGCTCTCCAAGTAAACAACAGGTTAACTGCCCCCAGTCTGATGTCAGCGTTCGAGTCTGGTCCTCCATCCAGCGTATATATTGCAGTCCCTTATTGGTCTCACTAGAGCGATCTAAGCTCTGTTCCTCTCTCTTGTCTTTTCCATGATATCTATCGACTCCGACGGTCTGACCGTCACCCATGATTCGGGCCGAACAGGCTCGCCCGATCTCCGTCTGATCCACTTCAACGACGTGTACCATATTGAGTATGTCTGTCTTGACCGTCAAATATTGCTTCCCCATTTTACCGACTTCTTCCAAAGGGACTCTGCTAATACGTAGAACTGCAGGTCAGGGTCCGCTGAACCAGTGGGCGGTGCCCCCCGCTTTCAGTCTCTCGTGAATCACTACCGCGATGACTCGCAATACGTGAACCAGCCTGGTGTCCTTACCTTTTTCTCGGGTGATGCCTTTAATCCCAGTCTCGAGAGTACTGTCACGAAGGGTCGTCACATGGTTCCCTTC
Source organism: Penicillium ucsense (assembly GCA_014839625.1). Lineage (NCBI taxonomy): Eukaryota > Fungi > Ascomycota > Eurotiomycetes > Eurotiales > Aspergillaceae > Penicillium > Penicillium ucsense. The sequence continues at coordinate 106,424 of WIWV01000065.1, read as the reverse complement.
CTGAATAAAACCGGTACCGACGTCGCGTGTGTGGGAGTCAGTTACTTCGTCAAAGCCACATTCATGTTTGTCCTGGAACACCGCGCTGACACCTGCAGAATCATGACCTGGATTTTGGCGTGGCCCAATTCCGTCACCTGTCAAGTCAGTGTCATTTCCCGTGGCTGTTGGCCAATGTCCTCGATCCAGGTCTTGGAGAGGATGTGCCAATCGCCAATTGTGGTAAAACACATATGCTCACTTCCTCCAACGGGATCAAGGTGGGTGTCATCGGGTTAGGAGAACGAGAGTGGTAAGAATTCTCTACTTTGCCCTTCTACATCCGTTCTCTTTCGAGTGCTAATCTGTCAGTAGGCTCGGTACAATCAACTCTCTTCCACCAGACCTGATCTACGAATCAGCCTCCGCCACCGCCAAGGAGCTAGCACCCAGGCTACGAGACCAGGGGGCGGAATTAGTCGTTGTTGTTTCACATCAGCGTGAGCCAAATGATGTCAAATTGGCCAATAGCTTGCCGTCAGGCTTGGTGGACATTGTCATGGGAGGTCATGATCACTTCTATGCTCATTCCATTGTCAACGGAGTTCATTTGCTACGGTCCGGGACCGATTTCAAGCAATTAAGCTACATTGAAGCCTTCCGCAAAACTGGCGCCGAGAAAGGCTGGGATTTCAACATTGTGCGGCGAGATGTGCTTCGCTCCATTCCTGAGGACCCCGACACTGTCGCGATGGTAGACAGGTTGACGTCGAGTCTCAAGGCCAAGTTGGAAAAGCCCGTAGGGTACACAGCTAGCCCACTTGACAGTCGATTCACGACTGTTCGTCAGCGTGAGTCGAATCTAGGTAACTTTGTGTGCGATCTTATGCGACACTATTACTCCGCCGACTGTGCCATGATGGCGGGAGGTACGATTCGCGGCGATCAAATCTATCCTCCTGGTGTTTTACGGTTGAAGGACCTACTGAATTGCTTCCCTTTCGAAGACCCCGTGGTGCTGATTCGGGTCAGTGGGCAAGCCTTACTTGACGCGCTGGAGAACGGCGTCAGTCAACTTCCGGCTCTTGAGGGGCGATTTACGCAGGTTTCCAACATCGCATTCGGCTTCAAGCTGAATAGCCCCTCTGGTTCACGTCTGACCTTTGCTCGTGTTGGAGGGCAGCCTATTGATCCTGAAAGATGTTACACTGTTGCCACTCGTGGATATATGGCCCGAGGCAAGGACGGGTTCAGTTCGCTCCTTGTCGAGTCCGAAGGGGGGGAGGTAGAGGAACTCGTCAGCGAGGAAAACGGAGTGCTTATTAGCACAATTCTGCGCCAGTACTTCCTGAGCCTAAAGGTTCTGGGCAAATGGCGCCGTTGGAGCCCAAGTCTTCGACGACATTGGGGAGTAGTGCATCGAGGGTTGCATAGTGGCGGTCGTCTCAAGCCACCCTCGGCCTTATCATCACCGGTAGCAGAGAAAGCACCAGCTCGTCGCCTCGAGTCACGACCAGGATTTCAACGGACTGGGCGCGAAGCTTACTATTACGGAAGATTTCCCGAAGAGGTCAGGCCAGAAAGCGTTGCCACCAACGAAGCCAACAGCGACGCCATGGACTCGGACTCTGATGATGACCCGGAAATCCTCACTTCACCTCGGCCTACGAGCAACTACGTCACTTCCCCTGCAAAATCCTCTGCAGACGAAGAACGTCGTCTGAAGCTCGCACGCCGCGTTGTCAGAAAATGGATGCGACATGCCGGACTGGAACCGTCCTTCCTTGACCCCATGGACGGAGAACGCGAGTTCATTCCCCCTTGGCAATCGGGCATCGCGCCTCGGATTGAAGGGCGAATTGTGATTGAGAAGGATTAGGCATACATTGCTACGAATCGTGTTGCAATGGAGAATAGTTGTTAAGCCGGTGACAGAGCTCTAATATGGTCAGTTTTCGTCGATGAACTTGAGGTACCGGCCTCAGGGATGGGCTCATCTGCATCTTCCCTGGCGTATTGTGACAAATTTCGGGGGTTCATCCTATTCACTACAATTCTGTTCGCTTTTAGACGTTGCTAATTGAATGAGTGATGATTCGAGTGGCGGTTTTAAGACACTTCGGCATGAACTAAGTAAGTAGCATAGTGTCCAGCAAAAAGATCGTCTATCGGTTGGAACTTGACGGGTTTCAAAATGTAGTTGCAGTATGTACGGCGTATACTGTACGACACACCTTGATGCTGTGTCCAAAACTGCCATCTATGCTACTACATCCATACTAGTAGTAAGGTATCACCTGGATGGTTTCCGTTGTCAGCGGATAGCTTGTGCGAGGGTCTCTACAATGACCTGTCCAATAGAAATCATAGACCTAAACCAGAGATCGTTCTATTGCAGCTCTCTGTTTACAAAATTATTGTCTGATGTTTTACGCTGGTCAGACGGGAAGAAGAGCGCCGCGGTTGCCTCTACACCCAACATTACCGCCATCAATCATATACCACTTGGTTGTGATTCAGACACAAAATCAATCCAAGGTTTGGTCACAACGACCAAACATGGAAATTTGCGATTATCCTCCAGAGATTCATGCGCTCCATTGGCTCCATTGTAGGTCCTATAGTAGGCAAATTTGTTAGGTCTACTACGCATATACATATTATTTAAGAACATAATTCCACATAGATCGAGTCACGAACGTTGTCCAATATCCCTTCATTTATAACATTGAGTAATGACAGCCAAGACTTTGAGCAGAGCAATATGGGTTTGTATCAAGAAGTCAAATCCTAATAGGTAATCAAGCCCCCGAGCTCACTGAACTCCAACGGGTCGAGCACCCGACAAGTTAACCACACGCCCTCCACCGGCCGCGTCCAGCGCTCCTGGCGGTGGTGGACATACCCAGCCGGGAACATCGGGGTCCTCTCTTTCACGAGAGAAGATCGTCTCCCAGATATTGGGGAATCCAGTCGGTAGAGCACCTCGTTGCCGGGCTCCAGGAATGGCGAAACGTGGATTTTTGTGTGTCAGATAGCCGCGCATCAAGCCCTGGCTCAGGAGAGAGGCAAGAATTGTCTCAATTTCTTCCATAAGTAGGAAGTGCTTGTCCGCATCTGGCCCTTCTTCTGTGGGCTCGAAGTACGGATTCAAGTCTGCAGGATCGAGATCCGCGCCCGGGTCGCCATCAATCAGTTGTCCCGGCACATTATCATGCCAGCAGCCCATCTCGTCGAAAAACCCATCAGGTGCGAGGTAATCCCCAAATCTCTCCAACAGATATTCTGCTGAGGGGAGTTCGGGAGTGTCCAGATTTTGAAAGTCCGGATCGGTGGACTGGTGGATAGTTTGAGAACCGTAGAAGTGAAACTCAACATCTTCGGGGCGTGCTCCTTTTGAAATCTGCGATTGGCCATGTTGCACTTGCAACCACCTGGTAGCCACAGCCAACTTCTCGAGGTAGAGGTATGGTGGGGGTCCACGCTGCGCCTGCGCCTGGGGGTCCCCGAGGTAACCGCTGTGGATGAAGACTTTTCGACAGAATGACCGCCAGACCATGATCTCGCAACGGTTGCGGAGGGTGAGCAAAATCCCCTTTCGCGAAAACCACTCCGCGGCAGGCGAGCTCGGGGAAAGGTATTCTCGAAATGCGATGTAATCACCCCGGACAATCAATCTGCACAGTTGCTCGAACTGCTCAGTCAATCCATTTGCCTCGGGTCGCTGCAAGAGCTCGCGAGATGGGAAACGGCCCATGATAATGTTACAGGGGATCAAGTACGCGAGGATCAGGTGTCGCTGACTGATTGCTTGTCGGTGACATTGCTCATACGCGGCCTGGAGAGCCACAAGAGCTGGGTAGAACAGGTTGTTGGAGAATAGATATCGACCGAGATAGTAGAGGTAGGTGACTCGCTGTGAGGCAGGGAAATGCGCTAATGGAGGGGATTGGGCACTGATACTGGCGAACATCTGTTCGGCGTTACGTAGCTTGCCACACTAAAGAGGTCCGTATTCTCACGTCAATATTGTCAAGGTACCAGGAGCCGACGGATCGCGGCTTAGGCAAAGGAAATCACTTACCTGGAAGAGAAGTTTGAGACACAGATTGGCCATGAGATAGATTCCCACCCGCTTTCCCTCGGGCTTGCTATGAGGGCCTGGGTTGCCGGTGCGATCGGTCAAACACTTGATGAAAGCCTCACGCACGACGTTCGCTGACTGCTCCACCAGTGTGACTTTCTCATTACCTTCTTCGCTGCCCATGCTGTCCTCCATACGCAACATATGTGCGATCAGTTCCGGCCGGCGGTCTAATCCCATGGCGAGCTTTGCCAAGACTTTTGACAGGTAGAGAACGGTAGGCAGTACTACGACACCCATTTGACTGTCTCCAAGAGCTAGGACACATTGACTGCAAATGGCGCAGAGCGAGGCTCTTCATCAGCCTCCATGTTTTTTTTTAATATTGGATCGGGCGCCTTTCGGGTAGGAAAGCGAGCCCGGGTCTCGTAAAATTGTACTCGAGAACACTCACTTGAGCAAGGCTTTTAACTGTTTGTATGTGTCGAGTAGATTATCGGTATTGACGTCGCGGAGAAATGTGAAGTAGAGCTTCATGAAAGTCGGGAAAGCAGTCCATGACGAAGCGCCTTTGGTCCGCGGCACCAGCGCCTCGCATCGTGACAGGAGGGCGGACTCGCTTTCGTTACTCGGCGGGTATCGTTGTCGAAGTTCCCGGACTATGCGCTGATAGGCATCCGACAAGGGGGGTTCAATCTGCAGAAAGTCTTGCAGCTTGGCGCCATCGCGGTTTTGGATCTGGACGGCGACGCCGGCGAGGAATTCGTCCAATATGGAGGGCGGACCCGCCATTAGAGGCTGATTGACGAGCGAGACTCCCAAAATTTAAGACGTGCTGATCGATGGATTGAAGCGACACTGATCACAATTCCATGATGCGAGATGGGTACTTGAACAAATTTGCAAGGTGCAGTGTTATGCAGCTCGGCGCAGTTCTGCAGGCAGCCGGTGGTCAACAAAGATCAAGAAGCTTATCGGCGCAAAGCGACTGACGGGATAAGATCGGCGAATGTCCGCGTCTTCTTGGGAGCACTGGGCCAGGGCGGTCTCCAGTTCACCGCTTTTCAGACTCGTGGCCTCGGCCATTTGAGGCAGCGTTTTCCTTTGCCATCAACTACTGGCGAGAATTCGGCGCAGGAGAACCATGAACAACAATCCTGAATGGGTGTGGTGAGGTAGATTTGATCATCTCAGAATATGGAGGAAACTAGTCCCAGAGCCTGTGTTCAATGTATTCGAGCGTTCGGCCCCCTTGTGCCTTCGGCCCCGTAGGGCCCGACTGTACACTGAGGTACGCTTCCAGGTTGAGCTTGTCGTCTCGGCAGAGTACGCAGTCTATCTTGTATCGTGGCTGCTGCAGTTTGAGAAGGTACTAAGAGTGAATGATGGTCAAAAGACTCGGTCCCATGAAGAAGCCGTATGTCCATCGAGCGTGAAGAAGTCTTGAAGACTTTTGTGTCTGGTAGTCACTCGACTCCAGTGATAATGTTGACGGATAAACCATTCGGGGTCTTTGGTTCCGGGTATCACAAAGCCCTCCTGGACTACCGATCTTATTCCTGCGTTATCATCTGACACCCAGTTCAAATATCTAACCGCAGGGGGCGCCTGATGAGTACTAGTAAGCTCTCGCGTAGACATATCAATAAGGTATACGACCCAACCAGCGGTGTTCAACTACGACCGTCCACTACTTAAGTATATCGTGTACCTACCCCTGCAACTAACTACCTAAGTTATAGTTAGTGACTAGTCCGTGGTACTGGTCACAGCTCAGGAGTTAGTATTTACTAGGTAGCGTTGGATTTGGGAGTATAGTAGTACAACATTGAAAGTTTGTTTGAACAGGTTCCAAGCTTTGACCTGTTCTTATATTCAACGATTACAGTAGTAGTGAGGTTCCTTGATGTTAGCGTCGATCTAAAGCGGAGTACCTGTTGAGTCTTCATCTTTGGTCGACGGGTCCAGGCCGACCGAACCTTTACAGGGAAGGATGACATCATTCCGATTGCATCCACCCTTGAACCTCGAACCCGTCGGCGACTGCCCGGTCGTAACCTTTCCGGCATCCCAGCTCGAGCGGTCCGTCTTCCTTGTTCACGACTCGACGAGTGGAAGTGGACTCCCAAGCAGGGGCGCGGGGACAGTCGGCAAAGTTGACGTGTTTACACGTGAATCCGGTCTAGGCCGGGGTTCGCTGGCTCGGAGGGGAGCCAGAGCCCAGGACCAGCCATTGAAACCGCAGGAGGGAAACGCCAACGGTCACATTCACATGCCAAACCACGAACACAAGCTCCACCGGTCACGTCACTTTTGGATAACATCTCCCTCCCACGGTAACTGATAGTAGTAGAATACTAATAGATAACCAAGTCATCCCTCAAACATCAACAGACCTCATTTTCCTCCTCCATCCAACCTTTCATTTGCCCGTGTCCTGAACGGGCCACCTTCATTCCACCATGGCGGGCTCTCGATCATCTATAGTGGCGCTGATCAAGCATCCCTTTGTGCAGTCTTTCACATGGATCTATCTAATGCTGCAAGCGGTGCTTCGATTCGTCTTCTCACCGGCACCGCCTCCTCCTTCCGGCCACAACCAGAATCTGCCCCGAAAGAGGGTTGCCGTCATCGGTGCCGGTCTCACAGGTGTCTCGTCTGCAGCACATTGCGTTGGACATGGATTTGACGTGCAGATCTTCGAAGCGAGATCCAAGGACCGAGGTCTCGGCGGGATTTGGAGTGTAAGACTCCCCCGGCGGATGGACACGCAAACGTACAAGTACTAACCGTGCAATAGCGAGTCAATTCAACCTCCGCGCTTCAAGTTCATAGCTTGATGTACCGCTTCCACCCGTCAGTCCACTACGACAGTGCGTATCCGTCTCAACAGCAAATCAAAGACCAAATCATCCAGCTCTGGAAACGCTATGATCTGGAACGACGGACTGTGTTTGACACCAAGGTAACCTCGGTGAAAAAGACCGAGGACGGTCAATGGATCATCAACGACGACGAGGAGCAGTACGGCCGCTTCGACGGTGTGTTGACCGCCGTGGGTGTCTGCGGCGATCCCAAGGCGCCGTCCTTGCCCGAACAGGACAAATTCAAGGGCCAGATTTTTCACTCTTCAGAACTGGATGGCAAAGATGCCAAGGGCAAGAAGATTTTAATCGTCGGCGGTGGTGCAAGTGCCATTGAAGCCCTGGAATTTGCAGTCAAGTCCGGCGCCGCAGAAATTGATGTCTTGTCCCGTTCCGACAAATGGGTGATTCCTCGCAATATTCTCGTGCAGTCTTTGCTCGCTTTCAACATCTTTGGGCAGGAAACTTCCCTTTCGTGGATCCCCGAAGGACTGCTCCGCAAATTCTTCTATCGTGACCTTCAGGACATTGCTCCCACCGACGATGGTATTTTCACCCAAACCCCCATGGCCAACTCAGACTTGTTCCATCAAATCCGCGAAGGCAAGGCTCACTGGCTTCGGGGCGACATTGTCTCCGTGGAGGAGAAGGGCATCGTATTCAATCACCGGTCAAAGGGTGTCCCGAAAGGCGGACCTGGCAAAGAGCGCTTGGTCGAGGGAGATATCATCGTGATGGCTACCGGCTTCAAGCGTCCTTCGCTCAACTTTTTGCCAGATGAGGTCTTTGAGGAGCCTTACAGCCCGCCGGATTGGTATCTCCAGGTGTTCCCGCCCAAGTTTCCCGACATTTGCGCCAACAACAGCACCTACGTGAACGCCATCGGCACCGTGGGAAATATGCATATTGGCATCTATACACGCTTCCTGATCATGTTTTTGACCGATCCCTTGACACGTCCTTCGGAGGGACGCATGAAGACTTGGATTGACTTCACGCGTTTCATGAAGCAGTTCGCACCCACACGGGCGTTTGACTTCTTCACTTACGCCGAACTCATCTACTGGTATGTGTTTGTCCTACTGGTGAACCCCTTCCGATGGAAGTGGGCGCTCTTCGTGTTCTTTGGACTGGGCCGGGCCTTGCCTCTGATGGTGGTGGAACAAGAGGAGTGGTTCCGAAACGAGTTGAAGAAACAACACAAGATCGACAGACCGGACAAGGGAGAGAAAGGCGAGAAAGGCGAAAAAGGCGAGTGAGGCGTACCTCGAGGTCATTAAGGCGTGGGCCCCGTCCAGTGATGTTGTAGAGGTTTCAATCTAGACGGCTTTCTTACGTTATTGAATGATCGATCTCATAGATCATAGCGCCAGTTACTAGTACATGCAGTCCAAATCCAGCATTGAGTTCAATTACAGCATCTAGCTAGAGTGTCATGCAAAATTAAGGGTAATTATAGTCTTGGAGTGTCGCTGACCCCAACCTAGAGAAGTTCGACTTGGAGTAGACAAACCTAAAGCCTACTCCTTCTTGATCTCAGGAAGTTTCTCCCCAATGTCATAGGCCAGGTTACCCCGCGAAATCCAGACTGGCAGGTAACCGTTCTCTTCCAAGTACAGCATGGGCCAGAGCGCTGTCACACCAACAAGACAGAAGAAGGTGGCCATCAGGTGCCAGGCCATGACGAGCCAGTAACCAATATGCGGCAGCAGGAACTTGATAAAGTCCGAAGTCTGATACAGATCCTCCTGTCGGGTGATGTAGTACTTGGCGTGGTCGCCGTTGGTAGATGCATCACTGTGTGCCCGGTCGGTAGTCAAATCCAGGACGGTGGTCAACGTCACAGGTGCGACGTGGAAGGGGACCAGCCAGATTGAGAAGATCTGGGACATGTTGACATAGAGCTTCAATTGATCCTCATCGAATGCTGAATGGTTCCTTCTTAGCACCTTGACTTTTCTCGTCCTTATAGAGCACAGATCGAGAAATCAACGAAGCGAATCACTTACCGACTGAATGGACTTGCATCTCAATTCGGGGAGACATGATCTTATACCACTGGAAGATCTTGGTAATCCACCACCGACTTCCATTGAAGCTGGGCACCCGACAGAACGGATGCGCAAACGATGCATCGGGGGTAAAGAAACGCTCAATCGCCTTTTGTTGGAGTGAAGGAGGGGACTGGACGAGCAGTTGGATCACTGTCCGGATTTCGGCCACTAGGAAAAGATGCTTGTCAGTCGAGCCCGGTGTTTCAAGTGTCACAGTCCTGGCAGGAAAGATTGTTCATTTACCTGGTCTCTCCATAATGTATGAGTGTGAGTATACGATTTCAATAAGCTGGAGCTGAAGGATGGAAAGTGTCTCGGTTAAAAAAGTTCTACAGTGCGAGTGCAGGATACGTTAAGTCATACGCAGCAGACGAGAATACAATAGAATGGGGTGTTCCGCCAAAGAGTGACATCATTCCTCCGGAACGGACATGTGAAAGGCATCGGAATCTGAACTTGGCAGCCTGGTCGGTCCGCATGGAACTCGGCAGACTCACAAACCAGATGCCCATCCGGGGCTTATCATGATGTATACAGATAGAATTCTACAGTAGATGTCTATTTCTTGGCAAGGCATTTACGATTCTGTAGCATCCTTGCCGTGAATCTACAAAAATCGATTAGGTTTATTTAAATTACTGTGCTTCAGGCGGGATGTGCTAACAGGAGCTTATGGACTCATTGGACTCTCTTATGGGTGCAAACCTCAAGTGGGCCCTCGGCATCCCGATTCCGCCTGGACAACGAACCTGATCGGGTCGGTTCGAGATGATTTAAATAGTAGTATCAAGCAAAGCCAGAGGCGCTGTGACCACCAAAGTCTATGGGAGGTGACATCCCGTCCATGGATACGATCAGATTCGATCAAATTTGATGACTAGACTGCGGTACACCCATCAAGCCCTTGAATAACACCCTAACTCCAGTCAATGAGCACATGACTTTTATGCTTTCACAGCGCAGTGCAGGATAGTTGGTATAAGAATATAATGATAGAGGTGAAGGCGAGGTCCCCAGCAAAACTGCTTTCAAAGACTTTACCGCTTCCAGGTATCAACCTTCTTGCGGCGCTTGTCAAAGATATCACCAACAGCCACACCATCGCTTCGTTGCCCGTCCTCATTCTTGCGCTTCCGGCTTTTCTCAAGCGCGGAGCCACTATTCTTGGACCGACGGGTAAGACGCTCAATACGATCCGCACCCTCGGTAAGGCCTTTCCACTCATCACCGCCATAGGTCGAGTCGAGGCGACCTCCACGCTTGGCAAGATCCTTTCGGGTTTCCTTGGGAAGACGGACAAAGTTGGTTTCTTCGTACCGTGTACGCTCCGCCTCATGCTCTCTGTCTTTCTTTGACTTGGTTTGCCGTCCGCCAGCAATGATGGTACTACCGATACTGGGTTCAGCCATGGGCGCCGCCGACATCTCAGCACTGACGAATTCGTCAATGACGTTGGACCGGCGAGGTCGGCGCTCCTGTCGTTCGCGTCGATCAAAGCTGGGCAGAGCAGTAGGCATGATCTTGGGGGGACGGTAGATGCCATCGCTGGGCTCCTCCCTCGAGGCCTTGTCTTGAGGTTTCTTCTGCTCCATCTTGGCCTTGGCGAGGGCTGAGATGTTGGGTCGATATGCCATCTCATCCATATCTTCCTCCTCCTCATCTTCACTGCTCGCCTCACTGTCATCCTCCTCGGAATTCTCGTCGCTGCTTGCATCGACGTCCTTGCGACTTGTCTTGGACTTTTTCGTTTTCGCGGCAGGCTCAGTCCGCTCGGCATCCTCCGCAGCCTTGATGACCTTATCAATTTGGTATTTGAGTCGTCCCTCGAGAGGCCGAACACCACGATCAAGGTATGTTCGCAGCTCGATCAATTTTTTCACAGCCTCGTCATGAAGATTGTCATCCGCATGATGCTCGGAGCCTTCTTCGCTCGATTTCGTCTGTTTTTGTCGTAGTTGAATGATTACCAAAAACACTAGGTTCTGGAGATATGAGAGAAGGATCTCGCTCTTTGTGTCTAGAAGCGAAATGCCGTCCTGGGGCGGCGCGATCGAAACGTCTGCGGGCGCATCTTTCTTTAATGCTGGTAGGGATGAGGCCGCGCCAACCAGTGAGGTGTTGAGGGTTTCCAGAAGAGCAGAAAGCGCGGGGCTTGTGGATGGAACAGTATCTGCCGAAGCCATGATGAATTGCTTTGTTCGACGAGTGCGCAGTCCGCGAGCGTCGCAGATCTGTATATTGCCGGAAATTTTTTGGATAGTTAATTTTCTTATCACCACGTGATAGATGTAGAGCTCCTGGCTGGGTCCATGAGCACCGTATGTATCCGCTTCCGGGTCACGTGTCGCTATCGGTAGCCTTGTCCTTCGTCATGGTGTCTGTCTTTAAAGGTCATCCTTCGTGTTTTGATGGTGTGGTCTTGAATTCTACCGGATTGAAGTCTGTGACTCTAAGCGCCTCATTGCACTGGTTTGCCGCATCTGATTAGCCTAGGTCGGAGTTGGGTAAGATCTATCTGCCTCCTAACGCCTGAATCTCGTACCTACCCTCGTACCCGGTGTTGACATCCATCAAAACACATGAAGCTGTCCTGAACGGAACCATCACCGTGCAACCTACACGCCCACCATGCGGTTCATCGCCCATGTTTCCTGCCTCGTCCCTGCTTTGTTCTCACTGGCGTCTGTCTCATCGGCCTTTTATCTCCCCGGTGTCGCCCCGTCCTCCTACGACAAAGGCCAAGCAGTCCCGCTGAATGTCAACCACTTGTCACCCGGGCTGTCGCGCGACGATCAACTTCACTCAGTCTTCTCTTACGACTACTACAAACCAGAATTTCACTTTTGTCAACCAGAGGGCGGACCAAAAGATGTTAGAGAATCATTAGGAAGCATTCTGTTCGGCGATCGGATTCGCACTTCGCCGCTGCAGCTTCATATGGCTCAAAATGAAACGTGCAAAGCAGTCTGCGGAGGGGTTACATTTGACGCGCGCAGCGCCAAATTCACCAATCGTCGAATTGCGCAGGGATATAACATCAACTGGATTGTGGACGGCTTGCCCGCGGCGCAGCTCAACTACGACAGCAACACCAATACTCAGTTCTATACCCCGGGATTCGCTCTTGGCGACGTGGATCAGAATGGACAATCGATGCTCTACAACCATTATGACATCATTGTCGAATATCACCGCGTGGGTTTCAGTGGGAAGGATAAATACCGGGTGGTTGGCGTGCACGTGCAACCCGAATCCCGACGCGATTCCCGTGTGCTGGATGACGGTACCGCCGAGTGCGGCACCCAAGACGACCTTCTGAGATTGAGCGAAGAGGTTGACACTCCAGTTACCTGGACATACAGCGTGTACTGGAAAGAATCTTCCACTGCATGGGCCACGCGATGGGACAAGTATTTGCATGTATACGACCCCAAGATCCATTGGTTCTCCCTGATCAACTCCGCCGTTTTCGTTGTCTTCTTGGTGGCCACGGTCAGTATGATCCTAGTGCGCGCTCTCAAGAAGGACATTGCCCGGTACAATCGGCTCGACCAAATCGATCTGGACGATTTGAACGGTAGCTCTGGCGCAGTCGAAGATGGAATTCAAGAAGACTCCGGATGGAAGCTTGTACATGGCGATGTCTTTCGCTGTCCCCAGTCGCCTCTCTTGCTGAGTATCTTGCTTGGAAATGGTGCTCAAATATTCATGATGACAGGCGTCACCGTTGGTAAGTCGTAACATGAATCTTTCCATTCTTGGATGACTGCGAGTTCGCCGCTTTTGGAGCCTGTGTCGCTGACCTGCCTCCTCCAGTATTTGCCCTTCTTGGTCTGCTCTCCCCCGCCAATCGCGGGTTCTTGGCCACCGCCATCCTTCTAATTTCCGCCCTCTTCGGAGCTATTGGAGGCTATGTCTCGTCGCGTGTCTACAAGTCATTCGGTGGTGAAGCATGGAAGCGCAACATTATCATGACACCTCTTTTGCTTCCGGGGGTTATCTTTTCCACCTTCTTCATTTTGAACCTCTTCGTTTGGGCCAAGGGCTCAAGTGGCGCTGTGCCTTTTGGGACTATGCTTGCCTTGGTTTTGATTTGGTTTGTGATCAGTGTTCCGTTGAGCGTGGCCGGCAGCTGGTTTGGCTTCAGGCAAGCGGTATGTTGAACAACATTCTATTCCCTGGCGATCATTACTCGCGATCCACCGTCAATAAACGAACTCAATACTAATCCCTGGCGCTATGAATCTAGGCTATCGAAGGTCCCACTAAGACCAACCAGATTCCCCGCCAGATCCCTCCGGTGTCTGGCAGTCTCCGGCCCATCCCATCTACCCTCATGGCTGGCATTCTGCCCTTTGCCGCCATTTTCGTTGAGCTTTATCTCATCACCACCTCTCTCTGGACCAACAAGATTTATTATATGTTCGGCTTCTTGTTCTTGTGCTATGGGTTGATGATTATCACTTCGGCTGCGACCACCGTCCTGCTCGTGTATTTTTTGCTTTGTGCCGAGAACTATCGGTGGCACTGGCGCGCCTTTGCCGGTGCCGGTATGACCGGTGGCTATGTCTTCCTCAACGCCCTCATCTTCTGGGCCACTCGCGTCAGTTTCGGTGGCTTGACTGGCGCGGTGTTGTATGTTGGATACTCGGCACTGATTGGCTTTGTTGTCTTTGTCCTCACAGGTAAGACCATTGGGCGAATTTTTCAATTCCGTCCGCGCAACCTGCTGCAAGGGAAGCTTGCTAACTCTTTTGAAATCTAGGCTCAATCGGCTTCTTCGCTAGCTGGGCATTCATACATCGCATCTACGGGTCTATCAAGGTGGACTGACGCTGCTTTCCGTGACTGGGAAGCTTTCATCTCCTTGGGCCAACCCTTGATCTGACGTCTTTCTTTCAGGGCGATTTTCCCTCGTATACTTCCTCTTCTTTTTGGTTTTTCTCTATCCACGTTGACTACAGGCACTTGCATCTTTCCCCGGGGGCATTTGATAATGATACGCATTGTTGTGCTGCAGCGAAAGAGTCCACTTGTGATTCCCCGGGTATGTTCTTCGTTTGCTGCTCTCCGTATCTTTGCGGTTCGTCTATCTCTTTCGGCAGGATGGATTGATTCTTCGAAAAGCGATATGAAGGTTGAAGTTCTTGTACATAGTAATCCGCAATAATGCATCCACGTGATCAACGAGATGAGTACCTGGTACTAGCACTACTACTGGTACCTTAGTTAGTAGCAGCTTGAACTCAGTTGAAGGTAGCAACACTACCTATCATGTACCATTGTGGCAGTTGACGAGTACTGTGGCTGGAAATGGTCTCCCATTATTACACCGTCAGATCGCATCAGCATCTTGTTAAGATTCTAGAACCCTCAGAAAGCGCCTGTGCGGCAACTTCAAAGATCTTCAAGACTGGAGGAACATATCTCTAGCACTGAGCGCTGCCCAAAAATAGGTCTTCTCGGAGTCATCGATTTTCACGTCGAGTGGCGTTCTCCACCCAATTCGAGCGATCGGACGGTCTGGACTCGAAGCTTTGTCCCTCCCCAATGGGCACCTGTCCTCCGGTACTTCCCACATACCCGGCCGGCCGTGGGGTAGAGTAGGGGACACGCAGGTCTCTCCCCGGTTCCTTGCCATATGGCGGTACCTCACCTCGACTCTCGTGACGGGGCTGTTTCATCCCAGCAGAACGCACCCGTGACCTCATCCAGCATTTCCCCCGCCTCGTGGCCTGTGGCTTGAAGACTTGAAGACTTGAAGGCTTCAGACCCAAACGGCGGAAGATTGGGACTGCGGAACCTCCCACGCACTGGGATTATTGTTTTTCCCGTTCACCACTTCTTCGTCACCCGACATACCCACTTCGAACTCAAGTCGTGTGGATATACAGTACGTGCCCCGACTCCCGACCATCTACACCTGTATTCGAGTCGCTTCGAACAAACCACGCACTACTACTCTTCCTCTTTCGTTCTGGATCTTGTCTCACTCGCTCGCTCTCTTGTACCATCCAGCATCCGGCGGCCATCGACCTGATTGTCCTCTCTTCAACCTCCCCGCCTACGCCACTGGACATTTCATACCGAGCCACATCTTCCCCGTGCTACCCCGCGTCACCATATTTGCGATCCCCTTTTTTTTTTTCCCGCCTCGTCTCTGAGTAACTAGCGGCCATAACCTTGCAGCGAAACTTCGCCAGTTCCATACGAGAGCAGATTAGCTGCCGGCCTTCTCTGTCAATCTCCATTTCACAGCAATCATGGGCAAGTCGTAAGTACGCTCGAGGTTCATCACTGTCAAACAGCCTAAAAGCAACTCCACCGTCATTCGCTGCGCAATTCGAAAGCAGGCATGAATGCGACATGTACCACGCAATGGTCATCATCTCGGAGAACGATTTCATGGAATCATGTCCACCTCGGATGGGTCGGTGTTGTTTACATTGTGGGGTATGGTTGGTCTGACATTAGATTCCCAGTCAATCGAAGCTCTCCCCCGCGCAGCTCGACGAGCTGCAGAAATCCACCCACTTTGATAAGAAAGAGCTTCAGCAATGGTACAAAGGTGCGTCTTCATAGCAGACATGCATGGGATCAGGGAGCTACCTCGTCGTTATGCTGCCCTGCATTGCCATTACCATACTTTTTTGACGCGCAATGCTGATCTCTCGTTGGGTTTCGGCACCATTAGGCTTCCTCAAGGACTGCCCGTCGGGCACCCTCACCAAGGAGGAATTCCAAAAGATCTACCGGCAGTTCTTTCCCTTCGGCGATCCCTCATCATTTGCAAATTATGTGTTTCGGGTATTCGACTCTGATAACAGCGGCATGATTGATTTCAAGGAGTTCATCTGCGCCTTGTCGGTTACGTCACGCGGGAAGATGGAGGACAAGTTAGACTGGGCCTTTCAATTATACGACATTGATGGCGACGGAAAGATCACCTACGACGAAATGCTAGCCATTGTGGAGGCAATCTACAAAATGGTATGTACCGGACCCAGGACAAGGCGACGGCACACCATCGTCTTCGCCCATCCTGGGGCTCGTCTGAGTTGCGATCGCATCTGCCGGAAAGGTCCGCTAATGCATCTTCACAGGTCGGCTCAATGGTAAAGCTCCCCGAGGATGAAGACACACCAGAGAAACGAGTACGCAAGATCTTCCGCATGATGGACAAGGATGAGAACGGAAGCTTGGATATTGAAGAATTCAAGGAGGGCAGCAAGCGTGACGAGACTATTGTCAGCGCCTTGTCATTGTACGATGGTCTGGTTTAGCGCCCTGACGGGCTAATTTTTCACGGCGCAGTGCGGTGCACATGTTTTTTGACTTGTTCTCGTCAATTTTATCTTTATTTTCTTCGTTTTTCATCCCTCTGTCGACTGCTTTTTCCACCAGCCTGGATACTTTCTTTGGAAATGCTTCTCTCCGTTCTCCTAGCTGGCTCTGTCATTGGGAGGTTCTTCCTGCTCTTCATCCGTCTGATCTTTGCACTTACTTTTTTTGTTTCGTTTCCCTCAGCCTCCCTCAACTTCTAGCCAGTCAATCTGCCCTCCCGCTCAAAGTCGACCGGTCATCCTCGGACAACATGTACATGAAAGAAAGCTCTTGTATTTTGTCTGTCGCATACTTATCGTCACATTGTGTCATATCCATCCAGAGACCTACCTCAAACATGATCGATTGATAACCTACCTAGGTACGCATGGATCGATTCTTAAATTGGCCTTGACCCAACCATCTACGCGCGTACCAATTCGACGGGTAGATGGTACCATCCAAGTTGTTCATCTGCCAAACTTCCTTTCGGTCCACGCCTATGAAGGCTACGATGGGATAGATTAAAATCTGGAGCAGACTGTACATGGATTGACCGATTTCATGCATAACGGTCTCCGTAAACTCCCCAAGAAGACCTGGGGGAGAGAAAAAGGTCGCTATGCAGCACTCTATTGGGATTTGATATACAAAGGGTATCGCAAGATGCACAAACCTCCCCTTCTCCCCCTGCGAATACAGGGCACGATCCATTGTACTGGGAAATCAGAATCAAAGAAAGGGCACAAGTCACACGCACATGGCAAAGCACAGAATGCTAGAGAACACCGGCGGTGTACGGCAAACAAGCATGACAAGAATAGCCTTCATCCTTGACGCAAAGAAAGGCATAATTCGGACAGACATATGACATTGCAGGAAAACTCGAGAGCAAAACGAAGAGACAAAGGGGGTGGGGGAGTTCCAAGCAAAGATGAGACTCGTTATATGGCGTTAGGAAGATAGTCGAGTGACACAAGAAAGCGACAGTAGGGGCAGCCATGGTGGGGACTGAGATAGCTTTCACTTCATCATCGACAAACAAGCATACTTGCAAAAGAATTTGTCACGATTAGATGAGCAATCCTCTTTGGACGGAGGAAAGCTGGTGAGATGGTGATCACTTGCGATCAAAGAACCAGCTCGACCGCTTGCCTGAGGACTCTTGTGTTTGCACACCCGCAATGGTGGCATTTGTTGGACCATCTGACCCACCTCCGCCACGAAGGGGCTTCGCAATACGTGAACCGCCAAAGCTGAAATTGCCATTGCTGTCCATAGAAGGAAGACCGCGCGTGGAACCCTGCTTAGCAGCTTCCAGGCGCTCCTTAACGGCGGTGAGCTGCGCTTCGAACCTAAAGGAGTCCAGTTAGCATCTTTTGAGAAATCATGCAAGTCTGTTCTTCGACGATGACGTGGGAATGTTGAAAGAACGAGGATAAGGCTGTGTCATACCTGTGGTTCGCCTGAGTCAACTTCTCTTGGCTCTCCTGGAGCAGACTCTCCAGACTGGCAATACGATCATTTCGCGCAAGCAGTTTGCGCTCCGCGATGGCAACCTCCTTCTTAAACAGGCTGTTCTGTTCCACGAGTTGTCGTTGAACAGAAGTCAGCTGCTCCAAGTTACGCTCCAAGAAGGCCATCTTCTTCTGCTGAGCGCGGCTGTTGGAAGATCGCAGCACGTTGTTGTACTGCTCCCGAGCGTCGTCCAGTGAAATCTCAAGCTCCACGACCCGTTCACAACGGTTCTGAAGATCACGCATGAGAGACTTCTTCATGGCGTCGAATTCTGCGATACGCTGGTTAAGGTCGTCGGTTGCAGCCTGATGAGCCGGCGTGCCGGACTTGTTGTCGAGTTGCACCTGGCGGAGCCTGTGCAACTCCTCGTTCTTCTCGTTGATTTGCGCTTGGAGGTGTTCAATCGCGGCTGTCTCAGCCTCCTTCCGACGATCGAAGACTTGCTCCACACGTTGAAGAATCTCGCCCGCGTCAATATCGCTGACACTGCGGGTTAGTAGGTCTTCGTAACCATGTAGCAATCCGTCAAAGTCCTTCAGCAGCTGCGCATAACGGCCGTCTTGCGCCGCATCGGCCTCTCCACGGTCATTCATTGTGAGTTCAGCTTGGCGAATGAAGCCTTGAGTTTCCAAAAGTCCAGTTTGAAGCTCCAGCAAGTCTTCAGGGGCAATTACTTCGCCCGCGGCGCTGACTTCGTGAAGCGACTTGACACGAGCGATCAGCGCTTGCAATTTGCGCTCGTTGGTCGAGAACAGGTCGTCGCCCAAATCAAACCCAGCCATCATCTTGGCCATCTTTTCGGCCTTCTTCTTCTCCTTCTCATCCATTGCTGCGCTGGTCTCCTTCGCCTTCATGCGCACATCAAGAAGTTGTTGTTTCAACTCATCAAGCTCAGTGGTCAACTCTGCGTTGGCCTCGCGCAGGCCGTCCATGGTGATGCCGGCTTCTTTGCTTTCATATGACACCTTTTCCAACTGCATGCGCAGCTCGTTGACCTCTGTACTCAGACGCTCGTTGTCCTTGACAGAACTTCCAGCATTTTCTTTCAGTGACTTCAGTTCATCCCGAACATCGCGGAGACTTCGCTCCACATTCGCAATGTGTGTTTCCCTCTCAGCGAGCTGATCTTGCAACTCGTTCTCACGACGTAGGAATTCCTCGCGCTCGTCCTTCTCCAGCACCAGGCTGGGGGTACTGGAACGGTCACCGACCCGTGAATCGGGGCGTGGGGTTTCCGAACGAATGGTTTCCTGTAACCGTGAGGGAGTGCCAGGCCTGGGTCCCCGAGCTTCTGCTTTCGCAGCGCCCACAATCTCGTTGCCACGAGCGGGTGTCCAGTGGTCTTTGGGAACACTGTCTCCGCCACGCCAGAGATTGACTTCTCCTTCCAGCGCAGAGATATATGATTCGTAGCTTGTGACTTGAGTCTGAGCCTTGCGCAGCAGCTGCTTGAGCTCGGCTGGGCTGAGTTCCGCATTGACCTTTGCCTTGTTCTTGATCGCCTTGGCACGAACACCGAAGCGAAGAGTTGAGATCGTCTCCGCATCGTTATAACTGCTAGGTGAACAGTTGATGATCAGTGTTGTCCGGGAATTTCCTCCGAGTGATTCCTGAAGAATTCGAGTGAGCTTCGAGTCTCGATACGGCACGTGGCTTGATTTTCCGTCAGTCAAGGCGTTGATGACCATGCCCAGCGCACTCAAACTTTTGTTGATCTTCTTGGCTTCTTCCAGGGTCTGACCACTGGCACCTGTCTTGCCAACCTTTTCACTGCCAGCCAAATCCACGAGGAAGAGCTGGCCACTCTTGGCAGACCCCGTTTCCACATTTTTTTGGCTGACTGTGATGACGAAAATTGAATGCGAACGAGACGACTCTTGATTCATGTTTGTCGCAGCAACCGCGCGCGCATTTCCACCCCGGCGCATCACCTCGTAGACTTCTTGGACGCTGGACACGTAGACCTCCAACAGGCCCTTGACGTACACTCCGCGGGATTTCTCCTCGTGGACGGGGAGGTTGTCGTTCTGCGGCACAAGCAGATCTCGAATGCGCTCCATGTAAATTTCCATGTAGCTGACCCGCACCGTGTACTCAATATTGCTCGGGCTCGTCAAGATGCTGGCGAATATTTGCTCGACGATACGTGGAATGACACCTTTGCCGATGTCATCATCAATGTCGGATCCCATCATTGTATAAGACTTTCCGGCGCCGGTCTGGCCGTACGCAAAGACCGTTCCATTGTAGCCGTTCAGAATATCGTCCACAGTTGGACGAATTGAAAAATCGAATATGTCGGCTTGGGCTGTGTCCATAGGAAATACGCGATCGAAGGTGAAGGAGCCAGTACCCTCATTTGACTAATACTACATATCAGTATTATTTCATTTTCGCCTTTTGATTCCTATGGCTTCACCGTGCTTCTCTCTGGTCGCAATCCTGTCTAAGCGCAGCAGGGAAATCCGACTCACATTGATGATGCATGAGTCCTCGCTCTCGAACTCGACGACTGGCTTACCACCAGACGCCAATTCTACCTTGTTCTGCGGTCGGAATCTGGCCACCACTGTGATATTGCGGTTAGTCGGTCAAATTCGGCGTAGGTCGCCTTCTCAGTCGTGTTGGGCATGCGCCTACCCTTAATGGTGTTGGACCCCGCGGACCTGATTGTAAAGTACTTTTAAGCTTGTGTACGGACTTCTCGCAACAGGGTTGACATGGTGACTTACGCCATATTTCACTGTTGAGGAGGCTCTCCGTTCGCTTTTCTCGGACTCTCTTCAGAGACAAAATAGTCCCCAAAGAGGGGCAGTGGAATGTCCGGTGGTTGTAGTGTTTGGCGGTGTCTTCTGAGCGTCCAGGATCAGGGGTGGGCTGTGGTTGTTTGCGTGTACGGTTGCTCCCCAACCTGCTCTCTGCTCAGACGAGAATCCTCCAGGAACTTGAGGCTCAGTATGTCAACATGAACTGCAGTCCCAGAGGAGATTGGGCGTCGATCTGGTCGGAGCTGGAGGTTGAAGTGGATTTGTTGACACGCGCCCCCCCCCCCCATTTGGGATGGATGGCCGACCGCCCGACTGGAATTGCGTGGGACGTGCGGGACTGGCTGCAGTCATGCGGGCCAGGCGCATGCATGAATACTACTGAGCTGATCATCTTCGTACGTGATGCTAATGATGACCTTTTTACTGACACCACGCGACAATCGGGTTATCCAACGCTTTTTTCTTGTCGCCAGCACTTTCAAGATGTCCGCATGAAGATTACTTTTTTGTAGTCGCCCATGAACCACGTTCCTCAAGTCAGCAACGTCCCGCGGTACTTAAGACTCAAGTGAACGGAGGGTGTCTGAGCCGGAAAAGGTTCTCGAGCTGGAAAAACAAGGCATACGCTCTGCTCAAGGCGATAAATGCATTCAGGCTAAGGATAGATGGATTTCGGGTTTGGGAATGTGGGGTCATTCAGAACATCAATGATGGGGAAACAAGATCATGCGCGGAACCCCCAAAAATGGAAACGAAAGCATGGACGAAGAAGGAGCATGCCAAGTCATAAAAAAAAGTGTAAACCATGCGCCAAAACCCCACGCTGTGCAGATCAACTGGCTCGATTCAGATACTCCAAATCCAAAAATCTCTTCGTGTCCGCAACGGAACCTGCAGATAAGCAGAAAGAGGACAAAGAGAAAACCGGAGGGGCTTGTGGTTGACTTTCGATGTCACGACATGCCTTTAATCCTCCCAGCTCTTTTCAACCGTCTCACGTACTCGCTTGATGTATTCCTTGCGGTTGTCCTTATACAGGTTCGAAGCCTCGACGTTGGCTGGAGAGGAGGTGTTGGGATCGTTTAGGAGACTGCACAAAATGGTAGGCAAGCCTGTCAGTAAGTCGTTCTCGTTCTTTTGTCATTCCACACCTCTAGCCCAGGAACCCATACCTCTGGATGCTGGTCAGAATAGCGGCCACATCGTAGGTGGGACTCCAGCGGTTCTGAAGAATATCAAGACAGAGCTCGCCAGTTCCATAGACATTGGGGTGGAACATCTGGCTGATGAACTTGACACCTGGTGGCTTGTTTGGATATTGCTCCTCGAAATTCATCACCAGGCGAAATGTACCATCCTCAAAGGGCGTGTCGGCGGGGCCGATGATGACGGCATTCCTGTACTTCTGTCAGTCATTGCCGAACCAACAAGTTGGGTGATCCCCGCGGTCTCGAATCGGGTACACACCAGGTCATCACATTGTCAGCTACTGGAGACGCAGAAACACCAGCAGGAGGGTCGGTTTGCATGCGCTACAATGGACGAAAGACAGGTTAGCGGGCGGGGGCGAACTTCATTTGTGGCAGTATTGAACTCGTGTCCGACAACAGGCCTGAAAAAAATTAACTAGCACTGGAAAAGTGTTTCAAAATCTGAGCTCCAGCCAGCAGCAATGATGGTCGATTTTCAAAACTCGAAGCATCTCTCATGCACTTTGTCCATGTTCTGGTTGAACTAACCTTGAAGTCACGCATCAAGCGGCGGCGAGCGGAGGTCGACATGGCGGCGATGATTCTGCTGGTGTCTGTGCTTCCAATTATATGGAGTAGCTCTGGAACTGTAGAAGGAGACAGATGAGGCAGAAATGAGAGTGAAGACGAATAGTCAAGAGCTCTCTTCAGGCGGCGTGCGGGCGGTGATTGATAACGTCGGGAAGAGGGGAATCGGCATAACGTTCCTAAATAGGAGTGATGAAGATGGTTCGGATAAACTGTCCCGATGAGGTCATTGACAGGAAGCCTCCCGTAGTTAGCTATGATTACCTTACCTAGTTACCTTCCGGGAGTGGATGTCGCGTGCGGGCTTTAGCTCAGTATCAATGTAGAAACAGCGAAATGGTATGTTTTACTTTCATATTTGATCAGTACGTTACCGCTCCACGAATTGTAGCTCAAGTCTGTTGTAATGAAGATCAGTCGACGGGCACTTTCTTGATTCAGTCTTGGGCCGAGTTGAACTTGACGGCACACTCAAATGGATGTCATAGATGGAAAACTGGAGTAGCCCTGTTTTAGTGAACGCTGTTGCACCGCCAGCATCCAAACCAATAGGTCCCGCTTTCATTGACAATCTTGCAGCAAGACCATTTCCTTCGCCTGTGGGCATCATCGCCAATGGATGCCGGAGACAAGAAGGTGAAGTGTGGGTATGCCATGGCGAGAGCTGAAGCATGGGTGAGATACTGAATGAAGTATGAACTAGACCTAGGAAAGGCTCGCGCGTAAGGTCATGCCCACAATTTGTGACGACCCAGGATCTCATAACAGAATCCTTCCGAGAAGGAGCTGGCGATGCTATCAACGGAGTAGCAACTCCTAGTATTCTACTATCTAGAACACTAGAGCACTGAGTAACTAGAACACGATCAAGTCTACAAGTTATGACTAAGGAGTTTGGACGGCGGTGTCACCCAGAAAGTGTCTTTTGGCCAATGATATCACGTGGATCTGCTGATAACCTCGGCTCGGCGGCTACAGGCGGCGCGCCAGCGGCCCTTCGCAGGGAGAGGCGGGCATGCAGCAGGTGTGAGTTAAGTTGCTTTCACGACCAGACTCATCTTATTCAAGATACTTTCACTTCTGAACATCAAGCACCGGTCATAGTCGATAATCTTGACCATTTGAATATAGCACCATCACCCTTTGTATTTACTCACAACATGATGAACGCCGCAGGGCTATCCGCCCGACTTCCGTCGCGCATGGCGATCCCCGCAATCCGCGCTCGACACTTCAGCTCCGGTCGCATGGTGCTGAAGGAGATTGAAGATGCCTACATTATCAGTGCATCTCGTACGCCTACCGCCAGGGTATGTCATATTGTACTCATAGGTGGAAAGAGAATGCGCCTGGCTATTATATCCCTTGGCTCCTCTAGTACCACCAACTGACAGCCCTTTCTAGTTCAACGGTAGCTTCGCCTCCGTGTCAGCACCCGAGCTCGGAGCTGTGGCAATCAGGTCTGCCCTGAGCAAGAGCAAGATTCCAGTAGAGAAAATCACTGATGTGTACATGGGGAATGTCTTGCAAGGGTCGGTCGGACAAGCTCCTGCCCGGCAGGCGTCTATGTTTGCAGGCCTTTCTTCGAGTGTGGAGTCGATGACAGTGAACAAGGTCTGCGCATCTGGTCTGAAGGCTGTCGTGCTCGCCGCCCAAAACATTCAGCTCGGTCTAGCGGAGGCTCAAGTCGCCGGTGGTATGGAGAACATGACCCGGGTGCCTTATTACTTGCCTCGCTCTAGCCAGCTCCCGCCGTTCGGTGAGATCAAGATGGAGGACGGTCTGATCAAGGACGGCCTTTGGGATGTCTACAACAAGTTTCATATGGGAATCTGCGCAGAGCAGACTGCCAAGAAGTACGAGATTTCCAGGCAAGATCAGGATGAGTACGCCATTCGTTCTTATCAGCGGGCGCAAGAGGCTTGGAAGAAAAATAAGTTTGCCGACGAGATTGCTCCAGTGACGGTCAAGGGCAAGAAGGGTGAAACCATCATTGACCGAGACGAGGGCTACGAGAACCTGCGCATTGACAAGTTGACCACACTCAAGCCCGCTTTCCTCCGAGATGGGAGCGGCACTGTCACTGCGGGCAATGCCTCTACAATGAACGATGGCGCATCTGCCCTGGTGCTGGCCAACAAAGCTCTGGCACGTGAGTTTGGTACTGGTGCTCGGGCTCTAGCCCGCATTGTGTCTTCAGCCGACGCTGCCATCGACCCCGTCGACTTCCCTGTAGCCCCAGCCAAGGCTGTCCCCATCGCTCTGGAGCGTGCGGGAATCACCAAGGACCAAGTGGCCGTCTGGGAGTTCAACGAGGCTTTCGCGGCCGTGATCAAGGCTAACGAGAAGGTAAGCTAATCCAAAACATCTCTTGTTTTCATGTTAGAGGTTCCTGTGCAGGATTAACCAATGACTTGAATTCTAGATTCTCGGCCTGCAGGACGCAAAGGTCAACATGCTGGGTGGTGCTATCTCACTCGGCCACGCCCTGGGTAGCTCCGGCTCCCGTATCCTTGTGACACTTCTCCACCAGCTCAAACCCGGCGAGTACGGTGTTGCTGCCATCTGCAATGGCGGAGGCGCAGCCACTGCTCTGGTTGTGCAGAAATTGGAGCGCGTGGATTAAGCAATCCCCAAGATGTATATCTTTGCATCCTCGTACTTAGATACCCTCGCGTTGACAGATCTGGTCGAGCGTGGGCATATTCACCTTTGTATATATTTAAGCGACACTTCGACATGAAAGTCGAAATACATTATGGAATGGACAGCTTTGTACTAAAAGTCGGCTCAATCAGTACCTAATACTGGTAAATCCTTAGGTCCTCCCGTCAGACACCGATAGAGGCGTATCCTGTCTCTATTGAGCACCTGGTTTGCGATGTGCTCACCTGCAGGTGCTCATCAAGGTTGCTTTATATAGGCATATGGTCCTCTGCTTCATGAAGCTATCTATTGAGTAATTACATCCTTCTATTTCGGTCACTGAGGACTACCAGGCAATTCCTGGGAAACCCCTGATTGAAAGAAGAAACGGATCCTTTGTGCATCGCGATTTTTCAATAGATATCCATGTATGATAGATAAAATGGATCTTTCGGCAGCTTCTACTATGATCTCCATAGTTTTGAGCTTATCGCCGTAAGTCCCGGCCATGTTGCTGAAACTGGTTCCATATGATCACATCTTGCATGGGAGCGATTTTCCGTATGTTCCGATTACTGCCTATCCGGAATTTCTGGAGGCGCCTGAGTCATATGAGGTGAGACCGGAGTCGAGAGATTTGAGGATATTGGGAACGCGATGAAGCTGTTCTCGTGGTTGTCTAGGTAGACACAGAAGTGGTACTTTGTAATCCATCAATGTAGAACATTACCTCAGGTATTGAATGCAACGATATGCAGTTGTTCCTATCCGATGTGAGACTAGAAAGTCTGGGACTCTTTGCATGGGGCAAAATGACTTTGCATGCAAGAGATTCAGGTCAAGTCTCGCTGGTGAGCGTAGTCAAGATTCACACTATAAAGATGTTTCATCATACCGGTTGCAGCTAGCTTAATTTCAATCTCTTGTCTTTGCGTACACGCCCGTGGACTGGTCAGCTGCACAACCAATGTTGGGATGATTCCTCAATCCATTCATGCACAAATTTGTTCGTGCTGTCAGTCAGAGGCGGGGTATGTTTGGCCTTTGAAGTTCCAACAACCTTCACGAGGTATTTGGAGCCTGGGTACCTGCTGCCTCTCTGCTTTCCAATCAAGCACATATTTCTGGCGGTAGGTCAATAAGATCCACATGTCCACGAGATGAAATTAGACGTTCTCTCCGGTGAGGCTGTCACCGTATAAGATGGGACCGGCCTTCAGCTTATCGCATTCGCTTATCGGGCTGCTACCTAATGGAGAAAAGACTCGCTAGTCCCGATCGGGGGTCTTCAATCTAGCAGCACGCGCACTGCGACCTCTTGTTTACGTGCGGACTTACCCTTTTTAACCCTACATACAGAAGATGCAGATTGCTTTGACACCCAGAGAAGTGTCAGTTGGCGCACAATGCTGAATCTAATCCACTTACCCTGTGTTCCATCAGGCTTCGAGAGTCTAGCTTGGTCAGCCGATGGTGACCTTGCTGTGGCCGCCGGCGAGTATGTTCAAATCTTGGTAAGTGAAAGTAATTCTGAACCGGAGAAAAGCTACCTATTGCTAAGCTTCCCTTAGACCCTCAAACGCCCGAATCGAGACTCGTCGGGTCCACTCAATAAAGATGAGTGGAATATCACTCGGCTTCGAGTCAATCTTTTCACGCAGGCCGAGTGGCAGAACATTCAGCCTCAGAATCGAGATGACTTCTCAGTTGGCGTAGAGCAGTCAACGAGCAATGTTGTTGGTATTGCATGGTCTCCACCGGGGCTGGCTCGATTTCGCCGGAGTGTGCTCGCTGTCTTGACATCCAACCTGCTGTTATCACTATGGGAGTTCGCTGGTATGCCAGGCCAGTGGAATAGAGTTGCTGTCATCAACCATGCGTTTCATTTGGATCCTAAGGCACCTGAACCACTGAGTGGACTAGAGTTGCGCAGGTCAAACATTCGGTCATTTCACTGGTGTCCCCCTTTGCATATCCCGCCTCAAAATCAAGGGCTGGCACCGGAAGCGGAAAGCCGATGGGGCATTCACCTTCTTATGGTGACGAATGATGCGAACGAGGCTATTCTGCTACGGATTCGAAGAACTGCGCACGAAAAGGGGCTGTCTATGCCATACTCGGTGGAGAAATTGGCTCTCCATTCTTTGCAAGACGAGAAACAGCTTTATCCCCAAGTCTGTTCAAGTTCCCTTCTTCAGAGAGCCTTGCAGATAAAGGCCAGGGCCTTGTCTGCCTCATGTGGGCCATGGCTTGAAACGGCTCGGACATCAGATGAAGATCTTTTCTCGGTCACTGCTATGATTGCCGTAACTCTCGGCTCCAAGCTACGAACATTCAAGGCTGTGGTGACTTTGCAAGAGTCTAGCCTAGGTCAAGGCGGGTTCACGAGTATGCCAGTGAGCGCGAGACTTTCGGATCACTCAACGAGCCAGATGGTGTCTGATTCCACGACTCGTCCAGTCAACGGTCCCATTAGGTGGATCTCTACCGTAAGTCAAAGGTCCACCCATTTCAAGAACGCAGTCCCTGATCTTGTATACCTCCAGACCTCGTCCACAACAATCATCTTGACTGCCGCGACAAATGCCAGTCTCTTAACTGTACCCTTGCCCAGAGATCTTTACCTCGACAATCCCGCCAATGAGGTCAAGCTCAACATAGAAGAGCGGCTCTTTTCAAGCTTTGTCGAGGAGGATGGGGAAAGACCTCGCAGGTATATGATGCCTGTATCAGGTGAGTTCTGAAGACCGGCAAAGACCTGCTTAGTTGGTAAGATCTGACTACTTCTAGAAATTATCTCTTTACTGGATGAGGCGGGCGAGACGGCGAATATTCACGTCGGGAATGCTGGCGGTCTTGGAGCCACATTCCAAGTCAACGGAGAGGAGATCAGTCGCACCCCGCAGACTCCTTCATGGAATCATTTCATGCGAGACTCTCTCGAGCAATTCGACCTGGATCGTGACTTGGGAGGGCAGAGTATTGCTCGAGTATGGGGTCTAGCCTCCTTCAGGGATGTGGTTGCGGTGCTTTTCTCTAGACATCCCACAGACATGATCGAGTATCGTGTGGCCTCCGACGAAAGATCTACTATTGCTTTCGCTTCTGAAACTTCGAACCACTCTGACGACATACACGCCCTCTTGGCTCCTAGTGCATCGGCAACTCGATCCTGGTCTCCGAAGGATCAGCGTGAAGCAGTGATTTCGTACGTGCTCTCCAGCTTAGACTCAGAGGCCGAGAATGATCTGGAGACCCAGAGACTAGTTTATGCGTCAGCCTGCTGCGCAATTGTGGATCAAGAGGGAAAGGCCATTCGCGAACATGCTCGTCTGTCCTTGGAAAAGCTGGCGGCACTCACGGGGGCCGACCTTAGTGAAGAGGTAGCCAAGTGCAACGCGGAGCCGGCCGCAGTATCTGCTAAGACTACGGCGCAGCTTAATGGCCCCGGCATACATTTGTTCGAAAGATGCGAGATCTGTGACGCCGGTATCTCATGGACTTCGGCTGATGACGCGCAATGTGACGAAGGTCATCTCTTTGGTTTGTTCCCCGGCCTTTTTTGAGTAGAGTGAATTTGCACTGACTTGTTGTTCTTGTTGTAGTACGCTGCGGTCTAAGCTTCTTGACTATTCAGGAGCCTGGCCTATCAAAATACTGCTCCCTTTGTCAAGCAGAATACATCAACGAAGAGACGATCGCTCATATCCATGAAGGCAGCCTTAGCCCTCTATTTAGAAGTATCTTCGGGGCTTTCGACACATGCCTTTACTGCGGCGGCAAATTTCAGGCCGGGCTGTAGGAGCCCAGGGCCAGCAAAAGTTGCGAATCTGTCAACTGACAGCCCCTCCCCTGGAATGTCGGTTGAGAAGTGCCACTCCTCGAGAATTCGCGCGAGAAAGACGTCCCTGGAAAGGCCCAGGTCATGTGAGGCCTAGCAAAGTCCCTGCGATCGGATCCCACTCGTCCTCCCAGCGGCGGCCGCTTTCCCTTTGCGCGCCCGTCCGAAGACGATCCAGCTGCTGCGGATATTTGAACAAAGTCACCAACTGATCAGTCAACTCGGCCGCGCTCCCAAAACCCATCCCGTTGACTCCCTCAGTCACCAATTCCGGCCAAGCTTTGAAGCGATTCCATCCAACCACGGGCAGTCCTGCACCAAACATATCTACAACTTTCATTGGAAGATCTACTCCACTGCTGCTGGTGTGCAGACTGACCCCCAGTGATGCCGAGGCTAGAAGTTGAGCGTAGTCCTGCACTGTCAGCCATGCAGTCCGAATGGTGACCTTCTTCAGCTTCCCTTCTGCCTCCAATGCCGCAATTCGCCGCATATACATCTCCTTCTGGGGTCCCTTGCCAGTGATGACGGCCAGGATATGAGGGAGACATGGCTCATTCTCTGCTTGTTCGGAATATTGTTGGAGAGCTTCAATGAGCACAGAGAAATCCTCGTCCGGTGTCCAGGATGTAGAGCTGACCAGCACCTCTGCGCCGCCGGATTCTAACAATTGACGCAGTGGCTCCGCCTCGGGGAGTGTGACCAAAAACTTCTTGCGCTCTCCCGGATCTAGGATTGGGTGGAAATGGTTTGCCGGTCGATCGTGCAGGGTGAGAATAGGTGCGCGGAGGTTGAATTTATCTTTGAGCACGGAACCCATTGCGTCTGTGACACAAAGATGGACTGAAGCCGATTGGGCGAAGGTCCTTTCATACCAAGTTGACACCTTGACGAGCGGATGGTTTGGACCCAATTTCAAGGCGAGAATCGAATATCCAAAGTTGTGCCAGTCGATGATCAGTCGTGTATGTCGTAGAAAGCAGGACACCGAGGCGACCACGAGAGTGGGGATAGATGGCGGATTCTGTGGGGTGTTGAGCAGTCTGATTCCGTAAATGACGAGGAAGCAAATTTTCTGGCTGCCTTACCTGCACAATCATCCATTGTGCTGGCGCAGTCGTATATGCCAGACATTTCCAAAGATAAGCGACCTGGAACAAGACCTTTAGAGGTCCATATAGTATAAACAGTATCTTGTTGCTCGTCTGTAGGAATGGCGGGTGAGGACGCAGTGGAACTATCGTGATATTGGGGTCGGACAGAATCTCAGGGTGGGGGTCAGACTCTATTCGAAGAAGGCATCGGTCAATTCAATTGTATAGCAATCAGAATCTGCTTTGGAGCAGAAAATCGGTCAGAAATTTACCTTGATAGCCAATGATGTCGACTTTCCCGCCTTTGCGAGCGACACTCAGGGCATGATACTGCATGCGGGGGCTCCGTCCGATGTCTCCCAAGACAAGGATCTGGACATTCGGCCGCGGCGTCCCGTTTCCGCCTTTTGCCTTTTTCGATGGCTCACATTGCGACGGCAGGAGCAGAATGATCAAGGTCAGTAGGCTGGACAGACAAAAGGCGATGCTAATGAGCGATTCGATCATGTTGACCTACAACCGATCGGCCACGCGCACGCCGAGGTCGTCCCGCGTTTGTCTCCGAAAGTCGACTGACAGCGGCTTATCGCATGCCGATAGGGAAACCATGTGACTCTTTATCAGACTCTGATAACGGAGATTACGGCTAATTGAATGGATCCGAAATTCTGTCTGGAAGTGTACTGTAACAATGGGGTTGGGACGTTGGGTTCCTGGATTTAGATCTTCTCTGATATACAATTGCAGACTATCGACTTGCCCCTGGGTATCTGTAAGAAGACCTCTGCACCTCCTCGAATATTGTCCCATACCAATTTAGCATCAGTAGAGTATCGTTGTGGTGTTTCAGCTGTCAGAGCTGGGGAGGCTGTACTGTAGGACTAGGAAGTTGGAACTAGAATCGCGGCAATTGCCTCTTCTGTATGTAAACGCCTTACGCCATCTAGCAGGCGTAAATTACCGCTATCGGGTTGCCCCCAAATCGTCGAGGCCCGCGCAAGGTACTCCGCAAACTGCTCCGTGCACACATCCTCACCATCGATTGTCGGACCTTCGATACCCGCCGGATACACTACCTCACTCTCGCTTCATTGTCCTGACAGTGAGCAGATCCCACTTGATATCTCACTCTTTTGATACCCTCTCTCGCAATGCTGTCAATTTCTTCAGATTTACGCCCCACTAAATAAGAGCATCGGAAGCTCCTTCACGAATCGCAGTGTTGACCCCCAATATTCTTGGCGCTGCCCCTGTTCCTCCTTGTCCGTCACCAGTCAATCTCTCCATAGTCTCCTCGAGCGTCATTCTCGGAGGCGACAATGTCAGCGGGAGCGTCGCCCTCCCTGGTAGAGGTCACAGAGTTGCCTACATCAAAATCCCACTCCCATGGTCGAAGTCGCGGCCATGGTCACAGTCGGTCTGCGCGCTGGGCGCAACCGCCACTTCCTAGCCCACAGGAATACTCAAATGCTTCCAACCCGCCCCTCTCGAAACCGCTAGACAACGAACCAGGCAGCTATTCCAAAAGGCATGCTTCGCGACCCTCTGTCCATGCACATGGTCACTCCAATTCTTACCAGTCAAACGGTCATCACTCGAATCCTTCGACCGCGTCCACGATCCATCACGACCCGTCACACTCGCATGCACATAATCATACACACAGCCATGACCACGATGACCACCACCACAACCATCACCATCATCATGAGGGAAACCCTTCCCAATCGCACAATCACCAGCTTCAGTCGGCCATGACGACGCAGGACACCCCTCGCGCGAAGCCGAAATTGCTGTACGTTGGTTGCTGGTCATTCAGGAGGGCACTAGCTAATCACGATGTATAGATCTGAGACGATGAGGGGCGTCTTGCTTGCGTCGCCCTGGATTATTTGTTCGTGGGCGGCGCGGGGTTACGGGCAAACGAACAGCCCGGAAGACCCTTCCACTCCCTTCAACGAAAGCCTTGGACGCGTTGGTACAACGGTTGTGATGTTGACAGCGATGACTCTGTTCACCTTTGGCTGTGGGGCAATCATGGTTGAGAATATTCCCAGCAGCAAGTCGTCAACTGCCGCGTCATTCAAGTTTCCCAAGCTTCCAAGAGCCAGCGTAGAGGTGGGAAAGCTGGCTATCCTGCAGACTCTCTCGGTAGCATTGCCGGTCTATGCTGCTTTGAATGTTGGTGGCTTCTTGGTGGCCTTTATCCATCTTCTCATAGCGGCCTCGGGAATCCCTGGCTTGGTCAGTGGTGGGGTCAGGAGGGGCTATCTTCAGCAATACAGCAAGAAGATGTTTACCTTGGCCGTTCTCGGAGTGACGGTCTTGCTGAGCTTCTTTGGTATGAACAAGCCCTGGGGTTCTTCGCCTACTAGAGGATATGTCGCGCTTTTCCTTTCGGCAGTCGTGTTCCCGCCGTCTTTCCCACACTCAATGCTGGAAGGTCCCAATTCAGAGCCCGGTCTCAGTGTTCAATCTATAGCTCAGCAAAACAAGCCTCAGGGGGGTGGACAGAGATCTGTGACCCCGAAAGCCGATGGTTCCCTCGCTATACTCACTGGACCTGTTTTGGCCGTTCTAACTATAATCCTTTCTGGTGGAAAGACCCTGAGTGCATGGGAATTGATCACTTTGATGCCCACCGCAATCCTTTTCGCGCTTGCATTGATCATCTGGTCTCCACAGAGTCATTTCTCTCGCAACAAGATTGGTCTTGCCGCCAGCAGTTCAATCGCGGCACTGCTCTGTTGTCCTAACAAAGAAGATGATCTTCTTTTCAATTACGCCGTCCGCGGTATTCTCGTATTAGTGGGCTTTTATGCTTCTAAGATGGATGATAGGCATCTCACCGAAGGCGACCACTCCCAGGCGCATACGCACCCTCACCATCACCATGGTCACTCTTCCGCTGCGAATGCCGAGGCTACCCGAGTCACGAAGTGGTTACTCCGGCGCAGCGAGGATTATCCCTTGTTGCACAGCATTCTCAAGGAGAGCGATTCTCGCAGCATCTTCTACTTCATGTGGTTCGTCAAAAGAATCCCCGATCAGTACTGGCAGTAAGCTAACTTTTCTAGTCTGAACTTTACGTTCATGCTCGTTCAATTGTCCTATGGTTTCCTGACGGGTTCCTTGGGCTTGCTGAGTGATAGCATTCACATGTTCTTTGACTGCCTGGCGCTCGTTGTTGGCCTCTGTGCGGCCGTCATGAGCAAGTGGCCCCCAAATTCACGGTTCCCCTATGGTTATGGTAAAGTGGATACCTTGTCTGGGTTTGCCAACGGTATCTTTCTCATGTGAGTCTGCGACGCACTTCACGTGCAGAAGCGAGGAATCATCTTGTTCGAGTTATGCGATTCCCTCAGGTCTGACGAGTTCCTTCTAGGATCATTAGCGTGGAGATCATCTATGAGGCGGTGGAGCGGCTGTCATCGGGAAGTCAGATGCATCGCATTGGTGAGTTACTAGCTGTCAGCGTTGCAGGTCTGCTCGTCAACCTAGTAGGCATCTTCAGTTTTGAGCATGGGCACCACCACCATGGACATGACCATGGCCACGATCACTCTCATGGGAATGAGAACATGCATGGGATCTTCCTTCATATTCTGGCCGACACACTGGGCTCCGTGGCCGTGGTGATCTCCACGATCTGCGTACACTACTCGGGATGGGCAGGCTGGGATCCTCTGGCGTCATGTTTCATTGCCATTCTTATCTTTGCCTCGGCAGTTCCGCTGGTCAGTAGCACAGCGAAGAGTCTCCTCCTCACTTTGCCAGCGGATACCGAGTACAATATTCGTGAGACCTTGGCTGGAGTGAGTACGCTCCGTGGCGTTGTCAGCTACACCGTTCCGAAATTCTGGCTCGATGACACCAGTTCGGCATCGTCGTCCGGACACGATCATGCGCATGGTCATGGCCACAGTCATGACCACAGCCATGATCATCATCATCCTCATCATCATCACGATCATAATGGCCATGGTCATAGTCATGACCACGACCACGACCACGACCACGACCATGATCTTGGACACAAACACAAGAGCCAGAATGTTCTCGGTGTGATACACGTCATTGCGTCCCGGGGATCGGACCTGGAAGATGTCCGTCATCGGACAGTGGACTACCTCCGTGAAAAGGGCATGAATGTCGTGGTCCAGGTAGAACGCGATGGTGACGGTCGTTGCTGGTGTGGGGCTGGCAACAAAAGCCCTTGAGCAGCCTCGTGGTCGAGTTGTGTCTTAGCACATGCGTTGACGTATGAAACTCAGGCTACCGGCATGGGCCAGCGGCCAACCCGTGTATAGCTTGGAAGCAAATCCAAATCTTCCGTTGTCCGCTATGATGTACAAAAGACGGCAATTTCCAATCAGGAGGCTTGGATTCGGACAGTAGGATGCTTTGATCCATCTGGACGAGATTGTACTATTTCTGTTTCTCACTTGCTGTGAAGATACTACAAATGAAAACCCTGTTCAGGAATACACGATGCTGATAGCCACCCCGGCTGATTGCTCCTCCCTTCCGATCTCCTTGGAGGGGGTTCCGTTCTTCAATACATTGCAACATGTCGATGCATGTGTTACGTAACTTTTGAATCGGGTTGCTGGAGCGCTTATTCCCGCCGCATGGAAGATTAGAGTTGTAAGGTGAAGGAGACACCGGCCTTGTTTACTAATCGCTGGAGCCATGTAGAATCTCAGGTCGTACCAGACCCATGTCGACTCCTGGGCATGGATGGTTCACACACACTAAAGGTCGTTGGCTATACATGGTCTTTTGTACAACACAGCTTGTCCCACCGTGACTGCCCCCCTTGTGCCTGGCATGATCGAGATATGCCGCGTCGGCTCCGGTACCCTCCCTAGTATCACCATCATCATCATCCCGGTGGCCAACGGTTCTTCCACCGGGAAAGAGACATGATTGAGGTCAATTCGCTTGAGTGGAGCTGGTCGCGCCCTGCTGCTGACAACCGAGGTCAACTTCGCAGAAATGCTATAATAAGATGACACGGCGCACCGTTCTAGACAAAAGTCTGCCTGGAGATGCCCATGGAGCGCAATTGGCCGCCAGCATGAACTCGTTCCCAAATCCCAGAGCCTCATTTGCTGAAGAAATCCTTCGTGAAGGATACGCCAAGTTTTTTGAAGGACAAACAGTCTTGTTGACTGGCAGTACGGGCTCCTTGGGGGGATGTCTCTTGTATAAACTTACGCTGCAACTTCCAACCCGAAAGATCTATGCTTTGATTCGAAGTACCCCCGAGGCAGCTTTTGCCAAGTGGCGCAAGGCCATGCCGAATCAATCTCGGGCAATCATATCGTCCAAAAAGGTGGAATATGTGATCGGGGACATCAAAGCCGAGAATTTCAATATTGCTCCCGACGTGCTGGAAACGCTCAAGAGCGAGGTCACTCTGGTCATTCACACCGCGGCCAAGATCAGTCTTGATGCCAGTCTACACGATGCGATCGTGAACAACTGCCTGCCTTCGCTGGAATTGGCTCGCATGGCCTCTCAATTTCGACGCCTGAAACTGCTCGTTCAGATCTCCACCGCGTATGTGAATAGTTTCCTCCCCAATGGACCGGTCCTCGAACGTGCATATACACTTTCGGACCAGGACCCCGAGGAAGAATTAGCATCAGCTTTAGCAATCCAACCGACTGGGAGTCATCCTCCCGCGAGCAGTGATCGATTCTCGTCAACGTATGCACATGCCAAGTACCTCATGGAACGACTTCTTCTCTCGCGCTATCCACTCCTCCCCATCTTGCTTCTTCGCCCGACCATCTTCGGCCAAGCCATACGCCACCCCTTCCCACTGTACGGCCTGGAGAACTCCACCCCCATGAACAAATTCTTCCAATACCTCCTGTCTGATCGTGGAGGGGTCCAGATCTGGCACGCAACAGAGGGCTACAAGACCGGCGCCAATATCCTCGACGAGATCCCCGTGGATTTGGTCGCCAATGCATGTCTCCTGCATGCGGCGGCCCGAACGACGGGGATCGTACAGATCGGATCGGAACTTTACCACCCTCTCACCTTTGACGATTTCCTGGAGATTGCGGTGTCGAATGCCCCGCCGGTGATCCGACGCGAATTGCCGCAGGTGGTCTTTACCGAGGATCGGACGGCTCAGCAGTGCTTTTTGGCGGAGATGGTGAGGGTGGCGTCGAGGAATTGGTTGTTTCATTGTGGTCGGTCGTACTGGTTGAAGCAGGTCGGGGGGCCCTTGAGTCTTTGTGTGGACAAGGGCGAGGCCGAGGAGTTGAATCGGAGGCGTATTCGCGACATTTACAAGCGTGCTGTGGACATGGCGAAGATTTAGGTGTACATACTTCATAAGTTCATACTCGACTAGTAGTGCATCCAATGTCGGGAGGATTCGGTTTGTTTTGACAACCTTAAGAAAACAAAAAAAAAAAAAAGTACAAAGATCACTGAAGTGTGACGTCTACCGAGAGCTCAGCATTGAACCTTAGCGCCCTGAGACGTGCAAAGATACCGCAATAGTTGAATGTCAGGGGATATGGATGTTAACTGAGCATTAGCATTTGTCACTATTATTACATACATGAGATGAGATGGAGAGATTCGAGGGGGGCATGGGAACACATTCTATGAGAATCTTGTTCAGTTTCCGCATCACATCAGTAAGATCGTGGAAGATTCAATATATTTCAATAGATGTGACCTGAGCCACTTGTGCGTGGTGATCGCGAGGACAAATCGCCAACGTCCCACTGCTTTCGTATTTGAGCAGTGTTCATCTCGTCCCATTGGGCAGTCCAATCGTATTCAATTAGGGGTAGTCTCGAGGTAAGAGCCAGGCCAGTATGGCGGCCTGCTGGAATCTCTTTCATAATGTGCAGGTTCCGCGTAGAATGTGCTGGCTACTCCACAAGCAGTTGTGTCGAGGAGGTTCAGTCCCAGAGCATCAACGTTCACCGTAGTGGAGG
Source organism: Penicillium ucsense (assembly GCA_014839625.1). Lineage (NCBI taxonomy): Eukaryota > Fungi > Ascomycota > Eurotiomycetes > Eurotiales > Aspergillaceae > Penicillium > Penicillium ucsense. Next base: position 69,504 of record WIWV01000065.1, on the reverse strand, counting down.
CACTGGGTTGGGGCACCTTTGCTCCCTGGAGGTTGCTGCGAAATTAGACACATATCGATCCCTGTTCAAAGCCCGGTCGCGGCAGACCAGAGAAACCGAGGGGGAGAGACCAGAGAGTGCTTCCAATGAAACTCGTGATCTCTGATCCATGTTCTATAATGAAAGAGGAGAGTATCGTCCTGTCAAGGACTTCCACAGGGGTCAGAGACCCAGCCTGCGTCGCGGCCAGGTCACAAACTCTGACCATCGCGCACCTGCATCGCTCAGTGATTGCGATAATTCGGCCACCAGGGACTTGCCAGACCCTTGAGCCCACCACCATCGGCCATGAAGCTCGCCTAGCAAGACACCCCAGTGCATGAGGATGAGCAGCGCCAGAGGCTGCCGACGCCGCACGGTATCCACAAATTCCTTGTCCACGGCTGCGAGCCACGACAGGACTTCTCCTGGGTCCCGCGAACTCATGTACAAGGTGAAACACTGCCGAAGGTGTCCTATAACCTCTTTATTGGTACGATACTGTTGAGCGTCGACCCCAGCCACAGCCTCCTCGTTCAGTCGAGCGAGCCGATCAAGGGCAGCCGCAGCGTCACCATCTAACTCTGTTGGGGCCGCGGCTTCGTAGAGCTCTCGATGGCGAGAGTAGAGGTTAATCTTGATCCAAGATCGGCCGATGAGGATGATCTTTTTCACCCCTTGCAGAAGCTGGAAGACCACCAGCATGTTTTCGGTCATGTTCGAGGTCTCATCACGCGAGGCCGTCAGACGCGGCAACGCGATACCGATGACCGTTGTGACTATCGACTGCGCGAGGACGGCCTCGCAATTTTCTTGGGTGAGATTGTCAATTGCCGCGCGAAAGGGCGCAAATGAAAGGTTATGGTATTGTAGAGCGGTGTCAATGTAGGCCAGCGAGGTCGGCGACTCGGTCGTGGTGGCAATATGTAAGGCGGCCAAAGCGAGAATGCCATTCATGAGAAAGTCATATTGGAGGGCTAAACGGGGGATGACAATTTGCCAGACGTGATATTTTGATTCGGCGGTACAGACGGTACTGAAGGTCTCTGTAGCGAACTTGTGCATCAGCTCCAGGTCGCGCACGCCGGAAATGCTTGAGGGCGTGGATGCTGGACTGATGGGCGCCAACGGTCGGGCGACTTCCAGCTCTCGGGTTGATGCAGACGCAGTGCTGCGCTTCCGCACAGCCGTCCCATCGCGTGGTGGAGCTTTCAGATAGGTACAATTGAGTTCTCGGGAAATGCAATTTGAGCAAGGCGGCCCTTTTTCGTCGCACTGTATTGAAGATCGATGGCCTGGTTAGCTCGGGCGGACGCAACCCATCGTCCAGAGATAGAATGGGCTTGAAAGTAAAACGTCAGATGAACGGCGGAGAGTGATGCTGTTGTCAAGTCCCCAACATCACCCGCCCGGTCGCGCGTGCGCGGAGGCCCGAAGTTCGACGGAGTGACCGTTTTGGGGGGGGACGAGCTCGAGTGGGCATTGAGCAGCGCGCGGAGCCGCCAAAAAGGGTATGGGAGATGGAATCTCCACGACCTCAAAATCGGTGCTTTGCATAATTCAAGACTCACCTTGACTCGGCGTCGCTTGCATTGATCACAGCCGTTACGTGATTTGGTGTGCGCTCGTCGCGGAGGCATAACGAGTGGTCAACCATGGACAACTCATGTCATTGAGCTGGGTGGAAGTCGATGGGGTCGACGTTGGAGCGAGGGAAAGACGGCCGCGAAAGCAGTCAAGTCACGTGGCATAGTGATCTGGAGATGCGCAGACTCCAAATGACCCCAAGGGAGACGAATGAGAAGAGCTCATCAAAAAATAATAATAATGTGGAAATAACGGACTCGGACATAAAACAGAATCAAATTGGTCAGATCTCACTAAATCTCCTACCGAGCCTTTAAGTCGATCCTTAGGTCGGCACTTGGAGAGGCAAAAAGTGACCGGGCACTGAATGAGCTGTGGATAAGCGTTCGCCTCCACGGGGACTGGGGCAACGCTGGACATCATTCGGAATGGAGAGGCTCGTAGGAAAAGGGGACAGACTCTGCAGAGTACTAGTCACCGGGCAGTCGACACAGCACGAAAGAGATCAGGAGTTGGAAGGTGAACCGGGGGGGGCGAGGTGATGTGAGGCAGTGTTTTCGGTCTGTCATCTGTGAGATGGTTTTTTTTATCTCCGAGAAGCCGACAGGGAGGCGATGGCCAGAGAGCATTGCCGAGATCTCCTCATGAAGCTGTGAGATCAGTGCAGGGGGTGGAAAGGGTCCAAAGAGTCGCAAAAGGGAGTTTGAGGAACAGCCCCGTGGAGGGAAGCAGGTCTTTTTCAAGCAGTCTTCAGCAAAAGGCCCCTTTTTTGTGCTATTAGAGCAGTAGAAATTACGACCGGTTTGCATTCTCAAAAGGTAGGGCAGCAATGGAAGATTTAAGACTCAAAGCCTGATCGTCGGCAGCAGGAGTACAGGAGGAGTTGCTCCCACCCCACGCAGGGTGTTTCGGTCCGATCCAGGCCTCGAGGATCAGCCATTGATTGCTTCATCCAGTCTCTTGACCTTGAATTTCAGTATCGAGGAAAAGCGTAAATATTAAGGCACTGCCGGCTGGGGGCGCTAAAGCAGACTATGGGGATGCGAATACGATCCTGACTGAGCTGATTCCAACCCCGGATTGCATCAGTCACAGTGCCTTCAGCTTTCCAGGGCTTGAATCGGGCATGACGACGGCCCTGTTCAGAGCTTGAGGGCTCAATCCTGAAGGCATGAGGACCTTATCGCCAATCCTCCACTGTGAGATTGCCGTAGACCGGAGGACCCGGATATGCCATAGCTGGAGATCGTACATAACAGTGCATAAGCTGCCTACCGTCAGTACCTTCCTACCTACTGCCAGACTGCCAGTAACTACCTACTCCTATTCCTAGCAGTTCATTCCCTGTGAGCTATGAACAAGGGAGGCGACCATCGACGTAGAGTCAGCGACTACCATACTCAGGGCTACTCCTACTATTATGGCACCATCAAGTAGATTAACCAGACTAGACCATACAAAACACTCCCGGTCGATGGGACTACCTAGTTACATGAACATTGCCTACAATGAACACTTTACCTAGTACTCAACTAGAAATGAAATAGTCGTGTATAACTACTATGAATACTGTAGTTGATGTGCCTAATCGAAGGAGACCAGTGGTCGTGACCTGCAAAGTGACTGCAACAGTGGTAGTAATTTAGGTCAATGATTAGGTACATAACTTGTAGTGATCATAAATACAGTGTTTTTTATTTTTAAGTGTTTTTAATCCGTTGTTTTTAATTTTTTGGCGAATTAAATTAAAAACACTGATACCTCAGGCACCAGCCTACTAGCCAATGAGAAGCCACTATATCGGTATAGCCAATCAAAAATAGCTCCACTTCTTCTTACCTAATTCAGCCGTTACGAAGGCTATACCACCTACCTTATCAGCTTATCTACCCGTACTTCGTAGTATCCGCGTACTCATATCGAGAATATATATCTCATCCAACTTCCATAACTCTGGTATCCGCGGTCTACAGACTTCATTATTAGTAATATTATTATTATTAATAACATCATCAACATCATCAACATCATCAATATCATCTGTAGAGGAGAAGTTCAAAAAGACTTCATATAATCTAAACTTTCAGCCGGAGCCCTAATTAGCCCCTATAGTCTACTTAGTACTAGTAATAGTGATAAACTAAAGGGCGCGGGTTCAAACCGCGGTATCTTTTCTTTTACAAAGTAGATAGTCACGTGTATATTTAATACGGACGTAATATATGACAATACCAGGGCATATATAATACCTAGGTAACCACAATTATAACTTTGTTCTTAATTAATTAAAAACGTTTTTAATTTGAAAATCGTTGTTTTCAATTTTTTTTTTGTTTTTAATTTGGGTTCACTAATAACTTGTAGTTAACTACACAGTACATTCAACATTGAGAGGTGGCTTCGGCGATAAGAAACGATCTCCGATCGGAAGAATAACGACCGATGGAGTCGGGCAGTATCACTTGTGACTGCGATAAACCTGACTCGCGGCATCGTGACCACGGTGGAGTCTCATTTCAGTGATTCCAACATTAGCATGATTAATCCCGTCACGGTTAGTATGACTATGCAGTATGGACTACGGAGAAGGACCCAGCCTCGGCCCCATCAAGCTGGCCTTGACACGACCGCAGTGGAGCTCGCTACGGAGCTCGCTTGGGCCAAGAGCCCCCAAGAGAGATAAAGCACCCACGCCCAAAGGGGAAAAGCGAGGGAAACGGAGACAGAACGTCCAGAACATGGGTCCCGCACTACGAGAACGAGAACGAGAACGAGAACGAGAACGACGGTAATCAATCATCGTCCCACTCAGACGTCGGCGCTCCACAGCTGGAGGGCTGCTCACGACGGTCAGCGACTCAGCGACTCAGCGGTAACCAGGTACGTGGTACCCCCCGGGCCCCCCCAACATAAACCATTTGGCGGGCCTGCCAAGGTACTCAGTACATGTCAGGGCCGACCCGGCCGACTGCGAGATGACGCTCAGGTATGAACGGGCTTCTTTGCGCATACCGACCAGCATCGTGACCGGCTTGCGAGAATATCCCGGTGCTGAGTGAGAGACATTCCAATCACCAATGTAGGCGAGCATATGAAACGGCTTTTTCCCAATCAGCTACCCATATCTCTATGCGATAGAATGACCGGGATACTGATACTGATAGTCGATTGAATTCTCGACAGGTACACGTACCTCTCAGTTCGCGTCAGCAACAGCCGCCGTCCAGAAAGCGACTTGCCCAACGTGGTCAACGCTGCTGTGCCGTGGGGCCTCCCGTCTCCGTCTCACACCCAAGACAAACCGGTGTCAATGCTCTTCCAGAGCTGATGCTGCATCAAGGAACCCGTCCAGGTTGGAAACCCCGGAGAGACGGTCAAAAGCGCGGAAGGAGGATTCTATTCCTTTGCTGATACGACTGAGACCAGCTATCAGTAAGGAAATCCAACCCCCGCTGCGGGTGGATTGCCAGAAGATTCGCGGGAATAAAACTGAATTTAGTAGAAAGTAAGGTAGTTAAGGAAGACGTACACAATAATCATCGGCCTTTGCGAGACACGATCAGATCAAGTGGGTCCTGAACAGCCTCTGTTTCCACCTTTTGCATCTTCCAGATTTCCACACCAGCGTATTTGTAGTATTGCGACTCCCCTGACGTGATCATCCTTCTTTCCTTCCCTTAGGCCAGACCCTCGGAGCGAGACGACAACTACCTCAGGATTGAATTGACTCTTCTGGCGGCCGGAAAAGTCCTTTCACAGTGACAGTCGACCAGCCTTCTTCTCAAAAGTTGCGCCGCGCCTTCACTTTCTTCTTCTTTACCTTATCTTGCCCTTTTCCCGTTCTTCCTTGACACTCCCCTCATCGAGGTAAAAACAACCTTCAACATGCCGAGCTACGCGGACTGCACCGCGGTAGGCCCCGGCTGCCCCGTGCAAGCAACTACCTATGGCTACTATCCCAGCTTGGGCGGCAACATCTTTTTCACGGCCTACTTTGGCGTGTTGGCTCTGTTCCAACTCGGGTTCGGCATCTATTTTCGCACCTGGACCTTCATGGTCGCTCTGGGAGCGGGCACTCTGATGGAAATGGCCGGGTACATCGGCCGAGTGCTCATGCATCACAATCCATGGAATCAAGGCGCATTCAAGCTGCAAATCGTGTGCTTGGTCCTCGCGCCTACTTTTGTCGCCGCGGGCGTCTATCTCACCCTCAAGCACATCGTCTTGAGCCTCGGGCCGGAACACTCCAAGCTCAAGCCCCAACTGTTCACCTGGATCTTCATCAGTTGCGATATTGGCTCGTTGATCCTGCAAGCCGCGGGTGGCGGTGTTGCCGCGGCCGCCGGCAAGAACAATGCGTTCCTTCTCAAGGTGGGCGATGATATTATCATCGCCGGTATCGCATTTCAGGTGGCAACCATGGCGATCTGCGGTCTACTTGGAGCCAACTTCTTCTGGAATCTGCATCGCAGTGGGAACGGCCTTTCTGGGGAGAAGACCTATGAGGATCCCTCTTCGTCGATCTCTCCTTCGCGGATGAAGCTCGTGATCATTGCTGAGATCTTTGCCTATCTTACTGTTTTGATTCGTTGTATCTATCGGTAAGACGGCCTTGTCCTGTGTTTTACGAAGTAAAGCATGAGAAAGAAGAAGCAGAAAGAAAGAAGAGAGGGAAGACCCCATCAAAGATTGTGCTAACATGAAATTCCTACCAATCTAGTATCCCCGAAATGGCTGGCGGTTGGGGTAGCCCCCTCATGCAAAAGGAGAACGAATTCCTCGTGCTCGATGGAATGTAAGTGCTTCCCGCAGACACGAGCTTTATATATTTGCCACTCAAATTGAAAAAAAAAAAAAAAAAAAGAGAGAAAAGAAATACCGGCTAACGTTGCTTTTCAGGATGATCGCACTCGCGTGTACGGCCTTTACCCTGGTTCACCCCGGACTGTTCATCCCATCCATGCGAACGGGGTATAAGAACCGGCCACAATAGGGATTTGCGCCATATGCCTCGCTATATTTCTACAAATCGTGTGATTCCGTGTCCATGAACTCGTTTCTACTTCAGTTTGATTCCCTTTTTTTTTGTTGTCTGTGTGATCTTCTATACCCTTTGCATTTATTGTCGCACGGTATAGAGTGCTGAGCATTAGCGTGGACTATCCAAGTATTTGATGACTTATGTACAAGCCTGATTTAATAGATTGCTGGGCCGCTCTCGTCTTTCACTCTTTTCCCAATCCATTCTCCCTACGTTTTCGAAACTTGTCTTGCACAGGAGTCTTCATGAGGCCTCCCCTCCCCGTCTTTCCCTCGGTGCTTCCCAATTACTCGCAGAAGCTTGGGCCTGGTGATTTTTCACGCAGCACCTCAAATTGATGAATGGCGGCTCCCGGAGGAACTTATACAATGTGCGAACTTCGACGCAAGCAGTAAAAGGCCGCAGACGTCTAGAGCCGCCACCTGGCAGTGCCCGATACAGCCAGTCTCAATCCCATTTATCAAGATCTGCCACGATTCAATCCGGAACATGACCCACTGGTGTGATGTACTACTGGGCAGGCGGCGGTAAGAAGCAAAAAGGGTCCATATGTGCAGACCGGGAATATGAAGCCCCCACCAGAGAGCAGCTTTGTTTCTCGCCGTATACTACAAAATGCAAAAGTTCTGCAAGGGGCCCTCGGCGTCCTTTGCTCCCCCAAGGCGGGAACTGCCCAAATGGAAATGTTATATCAGCGCTCGCTCCGTAATGCAATGAATGGAAGCAAGACACCGCAAAGGAGGCCAAGAATACACGTAGAGCCTTGAGCAGGTTAGCTCAAGGCCAGTCAACCCTGACCAGGGTCATAGAAGGAGATGGGTGAGACGGGTCAGAAAGATATGTGATAAGAGGCAAGATGAGGGCAAAAGAAAAAGAGCAGAACAAGACCAGATCGCATGCACCGTGCATTAGATGAGAAAAAAGGAAGAAAACGAATCATAATATGTCCTAAAAGCTCAATCCTCGCCTTGGCTTAGTCGAACACAACGGCGCACTCGCTTCTTGAATTCAGCTGGGTCCTCGCGCCATAACCGCGCAGCTTCCACATTGGCGGGGCTTTCGTCGTTGGGACTGGAAAGCATCGAGATGACCGAGAGAAGGATAGTCTCGGGGGTCTGAACGGGCGACCAGCGCTCCGCAGCGGATTCGTATCCGTACTTATCCTCCTCTGGGGGGTGCAGAATCGATATGCACACTTCGCCGCTCTCGTAGACTGCCAAACAAGCATGAGTTAGCATCAAGTAACTCCAAGATCAAGGTATCGATTGCTGTCTCCATCACCCCATCCACGCATAGGAGTATCACAATCGATGCGTAATTGTGCATCTCAAAACGGGCCATCACTCACTGTTGGGGTGGAAGATGGGTGACTCGAACTTCATCTTTGGGGGCATGTGAGGATACTCTGGTGGGAATGTGAGGCGAGCGCGGAAAAAGCCACCTAAGATTCACACAAAGTGTCAGCAGATCAGCCAAGTATCACAAGGTTAAGCGTGTCCCTCTCGCAGTCCCCATCCTTTCGATATGTATGATCTTGAGGTGAGGATTCACAGGCAGTGCCCATCTGCATGTCGACAGGCCAGGGATAGAGCGTTCACATACCTCCATACAGCTTCACATCATCAGAGATCATCAGCATGACTTCCCACTCAAAGACATTGTTGTCGACCAAGCCACAGCTGATCCCAGGGATATCCTTATCGGACTGCATCTGCTGCAGCTGGCGGGCCAGCATACGGCCAGCAGGAGAGGCTGCCATGGTGGATAGGGATGTGTTGGAGGGGTCGCAAAGCAGGAAGGGGTTCTGAGGACTAAATGAGAGTCTTGCGATCAAGTGATGCCTTGTTGTCAATCAGAGATGAGAGTCGGTTGATGAGGAGGCAAAGGTAGGAGGGGGAGGGGGAACACGAAAAGTGATGAAGGCGGTGACCAAGGAAACGATGAGCGGGGAGGCAAAGTCGGGAAAAATTACTAAACGATAAGACTCGCGCCGCTTATCGATGGGGTTCCATTCATATGCGGGGGGCAGCAGAAGGATGTAAGTACGTCTGGGCCAGGAATAAAGTTGCCAGCGACTCACAGCGCTGAGATTGTTGATCACTATAGGAGATTATCGACTACGGTAGGAAGTCCTTGTGGAGGAACGGAAGAAGTACGACGGATACAAAATTACGTCAAATTTGCTATTCACATCTTCAATGATCCAATATAGAAATGCAAGGACGGGCGGAGCGGAACCTGCCTAAAGGGAAGTGTTCTATACACTTTGATGATCGCCTTTACCGTTTACTCATGCAGGGTCAAGAGCATCTTCATCGGCAAAGTTTCAGTGACGGGATAGTCACTAGGAGTTCTTATTCTTCAAGGCCCACGACATTGGGAAAATGGCCATGAAGAATGCAGTGAGCATGAAGACTTCGATGGCAAAAGTCTTAATGATGACTTTGCCGTATCGGACCCGAGCAGGCCAGTCAAAGGTTCTCCAAGCGTCAAGAAGACCAATATGGCCACTTCCACCCATGATTTCGGTCTGAACCTTGCCACCGAATGAACGATCGAAGGGCACGATGGTCTCATCCTCCTCAGGCAGCATGGACGCCGCCACCCGGACAAAGATGACCTGGGCTGGAATTTGGACCACCCACGCAAGCAACGCGGGGATGCCATATCCGAATGCCGCAGGGCTCAGCGTGGAGCTCTGTCCATGCTCACCCAGACTCCGTGCGATAGCCACAGCGACAAAATAGACAGCTGTGCCCGGAACATCTCTCAGAGCAATCGCTGGGGCAATCTTGATCCAAGTGCGCATGCTAGGAATCCGCTGGTAGAAGCGCTTTGTTGAGGGCTCTGAAATGACAATGTGCACCCAGGCCATATGCAAAGGAGCAAAGAGGAGGTTGAGAGACGTCAAGATTAGGAATGACAGTATCACATGTGATGACACCAGACTCATGATAAACACCTGAGGAACGGTAATGCATAGATGGATAGACAGTCCTCGAAAGCGGGACCAAAAGCCCGCGCGGGCGCGAAGATGTCTGACGGCACTTCGTAGCCCCCTCGTGATGGGCTGAATGGGCCGTGGGGCTTGCGAGAAGGAAGCCTCGTCAGCTCCACGAGGAACGAAAGGCTTAGTGGGATCTGTGGGATCCGGGTGGACGGGATCATTGTCGATGCGGATATAAATGTCTGGATTGGAATCCTCGACCGCGGCGAGAGTGCCTACAACCTGTCCATACGTGTAGTCCACCTAAACGAGAGTCGGTGATCAGCGATCGTCCTCCTTCTAGACAAGATCCAGATGCAAGTCTTGGATCCAGCGATAATTCAGCCGGCAAGTCACTTACTGCTGCGGCCGCACAAAGCACAACTACTACAAAAACGCAGATGATCAGGAAGATGAACAGCCTCAATCCATCTCCTTCCGAGTTCTGCGAATGTGAGGACGCATGTTTCAACCAGGCCTCATCGGCACTGCGTCTGACGAGGTGACCCACGGCGTAATACATGGTACGTGGCCGCCGTCTAAAGGGAAGAGTGTTCGGTGCCTGAGTCAGGATGCGAGAGAACAATAAAGTATTGGAGTTGAGAATCGCTTCTCAAATGGCGATTCATGAACTTTTGGGACCTGATGGGGGGTCTTCGGCACCATATATGGGAGAGCCTCAAGAACAAACGAAGCAGGTCCTCCGCGCCACCTCGGCGGTAATAATATTCTTGGAATTTAGGGGCAGTGCTGACATCAGCCTCGAGTTGGAAACCTACCAACCTCGAGTCGACTGGCCAAGAGCCCACCGACGTGTGTCTGTGCACTTTGTGCGGAGTGCACAGCCCGGTTAAAACGGCAATCCCGGTCCAGCGTAGTGAAACATCCGCTGTCTGCCTGGCTCATGGACACTGACAGGTCAGAATGAGGTGAGCTTCTCCACTATTTGGCGACATTCTCGGTCGATGACTAGAAGGTCGAGGACTTGGCGCTGTGAGCCAGCGACAAAGATAGGAACACGCCTAGATAAAGCGTCAGCTTGTCTATACGCGACGGGGCTCACGAAGACGACCCAGCTGTACTGAGGGACATTGAATTCCCTTTTTGTGATTGTACCGTCCGAAATGATATCCCACCTCTCTCTCGGGTTGAGACCAAGGGTCACGATGGTTTTCTTTGTTGTGTTCCTCGAACGTGAAATGGAGCTTCCATTCCTCTCTTGGGTGGTGGAGAGATCGCCCGGGGGGCGGAAAGTCAGCCTTGGAACTTTGAATTGTGGGTCCGAGAGTGTCCGGACAGTGCCAGTCTCTGAGATCAAATTGGAGCCATGTATAACAAATAGGTAGGTCCTTGACGGTAATCCAGTCTAGTCGAGCATAGTGAGTGATACTGTGCCCTTTCAGTCATCATTATGTAGGTAGCTGTCTGATATACTCTTGCGTTGAATCTGAACAGTCGTTCACTGAGTGGAATATCTCTACTCTCCAGTACACTTGGCCAAGCGACTTGCATCACTACGAGGGCCCCTAAAGCCGGTGTAGATCGAGAGGCTCTCTCCACCCTCAGTACTGAGTACACAGGTGTGACCCATGGCATGTGGCACGCCAGGTGCGTGTTGACTGCTTCTTCGAGACGGGAACAGGGATCGCCGATGAAGTAGTGGACTTCACTTAGAGAGAAGAACGGTTCGCAGTCAGCACGTGCGGCTTCATTCACTTCGTTCCTGAAAAGTAATCCAACGAAGAGAGGAGGACTTGGAGTGAAGTGGTACACTATCATAACAAATGCGCAGGGAGAGACCTATGAATTTTTGAGAAGGTGAATGGAAATTAATTTAAATAGGTATCGTATCAACATCCAAAGACGCCCCAGCTATGATATCTCTCACCGAGTAGTTAATGCTTTGACCCCAGAGGCAAAAGTCTCGACCAAGCGACAGAGCCGTACTTGGAGAAGGAAAAAATCGCCAGCAACAGAGGCACAACGAACCACCAGATCATCCAGCTTGACCGCCCAGCATTCTGCTTCGAAGCGTCCTTCTGAATGAGATCGGTGGTCACTTTGGCGCTCATCAGGGCCACAGGCACACCCGCACCGGGATGGGTGCTAGCACCCACAAAGTACAGGCCCTTGATATCCGGGTGTCGGTTCTGCGGCCGGAAGCTGAGGACGTTGAAGAAAGAGTGGGAGAGGCCCAAGATGGCGCCACGGTCCAGATTGAACTTGGCCTTCCAGCTGGTCGGCGTCTCGACGGTCTCGCGGATGATGCTTTCCCGGAGTCCCTTTGCTCCCGTGCGCGCCTCGATCGTCTTGAAGGCGGCTTCCCGCGCGCGGTCGACCAGAGCATCCCAGTCTTGAGGGTTGGAAGGGTCGTCGTCGATGTGGCCCACGGGGACGAGAACCACGGCCGAGTCCTTGCCCTTGGGGGCTGCTGTGGGGTCAATTCGACTGGGGACGTTGACATAGAAGGAGGGATCGCTGGGTAATTGGTGGCGGTGGAAGATGGAGTCGAAACTCTCCTTGTACTCCTCGGCCAAGAAGATATTGTGAACAGAAAGCTCGTCAATCACGCGGTCAAAGGACCAGAAGAAAGAGATACTGCTGCAAGACGCCTTTCGCTTGGTCAAGCTCTTGGCGTAGTTGGTCTGCGGCAGTAGGTTGTTGTAGGCGTACACAAGATCTGCGTTGATGACCACCACGTCGGCCAAGAGCTCCTCTCCGGACTCGAGACGGACTCCCCGGGCAGAGCCATCGGGGCCCTGAATGATTGAGGCAACTGGTGTGTTCAAACGGAACGTCACACCGAGGCGTTCTCCAACGCGCGCCACTGCTTCAAGGACCTGTTTTCGTCAGTATTAACTCCAGAAAGGAATGCACTGGGTTTAGTGCAAAAATCGTAGTATCTCACCTTTACAAAGCCACCCTCTGGGTAAAGGATGCCATGAGCCAGCTCCGTATATTGCAAAAGCGAATATGTACCGGGGGCTTCAAATGGATTCATGCCCAAGTACATGCTCGCAAAAGTGAATGCCCTGCGAAGCTTGTCGGACTTGAAATACCGCTTGACACGGCTGAACATACTCTCGAAGGGATGCAGGGCTAATAATGATTTCACGAGGCCGGGGCGAAGCATGGCAAAGATGTTAGGGAAATCTTTACAGAGAACGTGCTCCATCGCTAGGTCGTAGTGGGCGCCGGACTCTTTCAAGAAACCAAAGACACCCTCCAGACCATTGGCGCCCTCAAGGCGCTCAATTTGAGGCTTCATTTTGGCGATATCGGTGGACATTTCCAGGTGATCACCATCGGAGAACCAGATGCGGTAATTAGGGTCACATGTCAACAATTTGACGTTCTCCTTTTCGGGAGTCGTGCCCAGCTCCTCGAATGTTTGTTGGAAGCATTCGGGCATCAACAAGAGCGAAGGCCCTTGGTCGAATCGCTATCATAGCTGGTTAGACAATTTGGAAAAGTCGCGGCCTGGCAAGATCTGCTTGCAAGCTTGGCCACAGCCATCATCATTAGAGGAGTGTTTGCAGCTCACAAATTCATCATGGTGCACAAGAGAACACCGGCCGCCGAGGAAGGAATTCTTCTCCACGACCGTGACCTTGTATCCAGCTTTGGCGAGACGAGCAGCCGTGGCAATGCCGCCAGCGCCAGCACCTACACTCACAATCAGCCACCTCCCTCTTCAATGCAGATGAAGAAGACCCGGCCTCTAGAACGAGTCCATCTGACTTACCAACGACAATCGCACTTCGAGGGGCCATTAGTCTAAAAAAGGGTATGTGTGGCAGGGGTGGTTGATGTTAGGTTGACTCTGTCTGATTCATCAACAAAGGCTCTCTTCCTCTCTCTCTCTCTCTCTCTCGATTGACGAAAGTCCTCAGGTTCTTTGAAGGAGACGTGGAGATGGTAAGATTGAACAATTTCTACCCCATTTATGAATACCGTGTGGGCTTCGCCATCTATCATAACAAACCGGTGTCAAGCCGGCCATCGTTTTCTCTTTTTCTGGGCCTGGGCCGAAAGTCCCGGATCTGATCAGGTCACAATCGCTGGGGTAATTTTACGGCATGTGAAAGAGTGGGCAAATCCACGTTTAAGGAATACAGTACGTAAACTTACATTACAATACAATACATCCAAGAAAGATCGTACAGAAAGTCAGTCCGATCGATCGCAAGACCCGCTGCAGCATTCAGGCCTCTCCGCTCACGTAACTTTGCTCCCCTGCAACAAGGTGGATTGGTGGACTCTGCCCGACAGACCTGCCACCAGCTGGGCAGCTACCAGCTGCGGCCCCGTTCTGGACAAGATGTTAGATGCTTTGGTACGTATTAGAGTATCAGAAGCTTGGAAGCAGGAGGGAAACAAAAACTTATCCGAATGAGAAACCAAGATGAGCGAGATGTGTGTTTCCGATCTATTCTGCCCGGGCCCCCCATGCCCTTACAGCCCGTCGGGCCCCCCAAGGTATTCCTTCTATCCACCTTTTCCCCCCCCCCGACCTCTCCCTCGTTTGTCCCGCGACCGACGGAGCAACAGGTGAAATCGAATGAGATCCGCCCGTGACAAAACTGAGATGATGGGGCAGATCGCAGTCAGACTCGACTGCCAGTGAACCGAATGCCTTGATTCACGTCATTCCGTTCCTTGATCCTGCCTGTCCCCCCCACTTGACAGGCTCGGGCCACTTCCAGTCGGACAGAATCAGGCCGATCGGAGATGGCTGAGCACTAAGCGACTTGACTTTTTTGTTTTTTTTTTCTCTTCTTTGGTTCTTGTCCGACGTCCGTGAGCTCCGTTAGAAGCGTCGATGTCAGTTTGTTGACTCCGATCGTGCGCCCGATTATGCGTCGATCGGGAACCGATCACCTGGGTCTCGGAGAAGACGGGTGTGGAGAGGAGAGGAATGTTTAATTTAAGCGATCACAATAGATTGAATCACATGCAAATCTCGGGGTCTTGACTACTGTGGAGGGATGGATACCTTATTAGGTCTGTTTATTTTGCTTGGCTTTATTGGTCATCTTGACCGTCAATTCCTGGATTTGGGCAAACAGAGACAATATGTTAAAGGGCTGGCATCTATGTACATGGATAACACAGTTGTAGCCAATGAGGCACTAGGCAGTCGGACATACCCTTCAAACGAGGGGAGGTAGTGCAGTTGTGGGACGATACTCTTCATCAATTGATCGTATGTAGACATGAGACTATGGGGCACTACTCGACACGATGCTGCAAAAGGCCATGGGCCAAGTATGGAAGACAAACATCACGACATGAGACAAGGGCGGTTCGTTCCAAAATAAACGCTCGAAATCATGACCTTGAGGGTGGGGAAAGGATATCTGAGACGCAGTCATCCGTCTAGTGATTAACGTACATGGCAGTCCAAGCTAGCTTCAACCTCCGCCAAAGAGGGACCTTGAGCTTGCCCTCGATCTTGGTCGATTCCCGTCGTGCTTTGCGCACCATCTGTCCGATCATCATGTAGCTTTCAATAGTGGTCTTGATGGGTCCGCGCACGTCTTTGGGAAGCTGATCAATCGCCTTCACGCTCATTCGATACGCTTGGTCAGCCTTGAGGAGCATCTGATCCTCGAAGGAAGCCAGGGCCGGGTTGTCCGGGTTAGTGATCACGTCGACGGGCGTCAGGTTTTTCGTCTTCAGCCAAGCGGTGGGGATGTAGACGCGCTTGATGGCCGCGTCACGCTTGATATCACGTGCAATGTTGACATATTGCAGGGCCTGACCCATCCGTTGGCCGGCATCGATGATTTGCTCTTGCTTCTCTGCGCTGTACTGGACGTCGGTGTGGCTGAAGACCAGCTCGAGGAGACCCGCAGCGACGGTACCCGCCACACGCTGCGCGTAGACCTCCAGATCATCCTCAGTCTCGATGGGGAATTCCCGCTTCTCAAAGGAGAATCCCAGGTCCATGTCAAAGCCCGAGAGCAGTTCGAGAAGGGGACCAAGACTCAGACGTGAGGCTGGCAACAAGGCGATAGAGTGGAGCAAGGGAGACGCCTGAAGGGCTTGCTTCCGGTCCATATCAGCCTGCAGATAATCATACAAGGGCTTCTTGGGGCTTTTTTCGGAAAACCGCCAGTGCAGCACTTGAGAGGCTTCCTTGATGCTCTCCTGGGCCTTTTCGCGGCTGGGAGCTTCATCCACCAGGTCATCGATGACTCGGCAGAACGAATATCTGAGAACCAGCAGACAGGTTAGAAATCCCAACATGCCATCCCATCAATCTCGTGGATCAACTCACAAGAAGATCAGATCAACTCGAAGTCCGTCTTGGAACATTGCGCTGCCCAGGTACATGCTCTGGCTTTTGCGAGACAGCTCCGTCACCGCCGCGCAAAGCCCGTCTAAAAAACCCTCGTCAAGAGGTTTTCGCTGCTGAGCCATATAGGAATAGGCCATTTTACCCAGAGACGGGAGCGATCGTCCGGGTGAGTCCGAAGTGACCACATCATACTGGGCCAATGCAATGGCATGGTCCATGGTGACCATGCCAAATACCACCATGACATTGCTCAGCAGGAAGAAAGTGGCTTCTCTGTTCAAACGGCCAAGGTATCAATATCCTGGACTAGTTTCGCCATGGAAGCTTTTGGCAGGGCAAGACTTACTCAATGTCTAGGAACCCCCAAAATTGAATGTCCAATTTGGTACCTTTTTCAATTACCCAGGTCCCCCGCTGCAACGACAAACGATCGACCATCCAGAGATACGCGGTTGGTATCAACACAGACATGAGAATCTGCCTTTTGGGGAAAGAGAGCAAAAAGCTCCCGCACAGACACCTATTTGAAAATGATTAGCTACCCATTCATCAAGGCAAATGTCTGTGACATCGATATTGATTTTTTTTTGCCCAGATCTTACCATTGGAATAAAATCACCGACAAGGCCCAGGTCAAAATCAGGCCCATATACGTCAAATTGCTTTGCATCATAATACAAACCGCGCCAAAGCCGATTCCGGCGATGATGACCGCGGCGCCCACATTCTTCGCCCCGGGTTTTGAGCGGTCAAGCAAGAAGGACGGAAGCACCAGATGTTTGGTGAGAATCGTGTAGAGCAAACTTGTGCAGTAGGTCTGAATCACGAAGAAGAACAATTCTTCAATGGGGATTTCGAACAATGTCCATCCGACCACAGCATCGGCCGGGTACGTCCAGATGCGATTACGAATTAGAAAAGAATCCCACGGTATCGTGGCATAAACCGCTACCTGGATTGCAAGTTAGTCCTGGGTCGCACTTTTCGAGGTCCAATCAAAAAAGAAAAAAGTCGCGTAGAAAGAGATCGTGATCGGGTGAATCCAGATCGCATGGCACATAGGCTTACATTAATCAAAATGACAATCTTCCAAATCTCCAACCGCGTGAAAAATGGCCAATATCCCACCGTGAACAATGCCGCCGGAGGGATTGTCCACGTCAAGTGCCTGGAAAATCGGAGACATGGTCAGCGTCAATGACAGTCTGGAGGTTCCAAAGAGCTAAGCTGAGGGAAAGACTAACACCAGCCAGTAGTCATAACCCATGCTGAGACGGAGTCGAGCTCTTCAGTAGCGCCGGTGAGCTCGAGGTGCAAATTGCATAACCAAGTCAAAGAAAGGTCAAAGGGAGATAAGAATTAAAAGCGTGAGAATAGTCTAATCCGATTGATGTCGTGCCGACCTTGGTCTCTTCTAAAAAAAGGATCCAAGGCTCAGTCAATCGCTGACTACGACTTCTTATCGTCAGGCTGGACCGAAACTTGCTGGTCCGGTTTCTTGCGGGATGCGGATACTGAAGGGCTGCCCAGTGCGAGTCTCGAGCACAGGATGGAGACTAATGACATTCATTGCTGTCACTGACCCAAACCAAGCAATGAGAATACGATCCTAGAGCTGTTCGCAAGGAAATTAAAAAGCGAAAAAATTAAAAATGTAATGTACAGACGAGCTCTCGCATTTCCGGAAGCCGATCAGATTGGCGCAATTTCGACGATGTTCTGACGGCCGCCCTTGGAAGCTCGTAATTATGGTTCCTTCCGGGACAGGAATGCGCAGTTCCACTGTTCGAGTCTTGTCTTTCGGTTATGACACTCGGTATTGCAGATTGACCGTGTAAATGTGTACAGTACACTGTACAGTACCGAGTATTCAGTATCGTGGATCTGTGTCCTGGAGGCTGGAAGGCCCGTCATGCAGCTTGAACTGTACTGCCGAAGCCGAAATGGAGTGTACTTGGTTCTGCTCGGTAGCTTTCCGCAAATAAGCTACAATTATTGATAAATCTTAGTTCAAGACCTCTCTACTTTCACACACACGAGAGCAGAAGTGCTGTCGATAGGGTGGCCTTCACAAGGTCAAATATTCGAGTGTATATTCACCCTGATCTACCTGGGAATAAACTAATTTCCGACGCCTGTTCGGTGCTGTAAAGCTTGAAACAGAAACAAATCACAGGTAACATGGGCATGCGGAGACAACCCTGGATCCTCTTTGATCGTGACAATTTAAGCTTACTGTGTATTGACGATACCGACTGGGGCAATCTTACCCTGCACCGATCGATCGAACTTTGAACTCCACTACTCGCGCAAAGCAGGTTTAACATTTGCGATGCATGCCTAGCGCTCGAGCTGATCCCTGGACCGCGTACACGGTCGATCCAGCTGGAAGAGTGGCAGGAAATCGATAACTCTGTCCCTCGCGCGAGGTGAGCGAGATGGCTGGACCTTTTGACGTTCGCGAATTGGCTCCTAGCGATGCTGGTGCCTTGTCGGCTTTTGCATTCTGACCAACAAATGCCATCACCATCAAACCGACCGGACCGACCAGGCTTCTCATCATCTCACGCAATGTCCCAGTCAAAGCACTCGTCTGTGCCTGGTTAGGTGCGCGTTGCGGGTCTACTTCTTCGACTCGCGTTCGTAAAAATGCGGGAGATGTAGCAATTGCTTGATTGTCGCAAAACTGATTTGGGTATGTAGCGCGCTCATCTTCACACACACAAGGCACCGGATTCATCGACACAGAGCTCGACGGCTCAACTTCCTGGTTCAGGTTCACCCAGACCATCACGTTCGCCAAACTGCGACCATCGCGAATACCACGGACAGAAGCGCAATTTGTTTCCACGCCGCGCGCAACGGTTCCACCCCCGTATCTTTGCTCGCTTCTGCCGTTACTGCTTCCCGCGATCGAGTCTCCACGCTCTCCCAGGCGATCGGAACGTCCAAGTCACGCAAGATCCTTGCAGCGGTAATTTTGGCACCCGACAGACACGTCGGTACACCCGCGCCGGGATGCGTACTCGCGCCCACGAAGTACACCCCGTCAATGACGTCATGTTTGGTGTGGGGCCGGAAGGAGAGGATGTTGAAAAAGTCGTGATTGAGTCCGAACACCGAGCCGCGGTGCGAATTGAACATTTGATGCCAGGTGGTGGGTGAATGCAGTGTTTCGTGCTCGATGAAGTCACGGAGGTCAACTCCGATGCGACTCTGCATAGACGAAAGTACGTATTCGCGGGTCGCGGTGATGAGACTGGTCAGGTCGTGCTGCGACGACCCGGACATGTCAATGTTTTCCACCAGCACCAAAGCCATCACGGTGTCTTTCCCTTCTGGGGCTGCAGAGACATCGGTTCGGGATGGCACATGGACGTAGAATGATGGCATGGATTTCCGGTCCTGATTCCAATACACATCGGGAAATCGATCTCCAGTGGGTTGTCCCACGAACATATTGTGAGACTCGAGCTGGTGGATTTGGTGCGACATGGACCAGTAGAACGTAATTGCACTGCAGGAGACATCGTCTTTTTCCCTTGTCACGTCCGGCGTCGATTTCTGGTACGGGAGCAGTTCTTCGTAAGCGTAGAGGAGATCGGCGTTCACCACCACCGCGTCAGCTTCGACGAGCTGTTTTGTGTCCAACTTGATTCCGAGGGCCTTCTTATCCGAGGAGATTGACACGCCGGCGACGGGCTGCGAGAGATGATATTTGACTCCAAGTCTTTCACCCACGTCGGCCAAGGTCTTTGCGATCTATTCAAGCATCAATAATTTAGTGACCTTTCACCATGGGATCTGAGAAGTCGGCCTACCCGGTTAAACCCTCCACGGGGATACCAGATCCCGGCGGTGAGCTCCGTATATTGTAGAAGCGTATATGTCCCAGGCGTGTCAAATGGTGACATGCCCAGGTACATGCTCGCAAGGCTGAATACTTGGCGCAGCTGATGAGGCTGGAAGAAGTGCGACACACGCTGCCATACGGTGTGGAAGGGGTGCAGTTTGAACAAGTAGCGCAAAAAGCCGGGTCGTAAGAGTGCAAAGTAATTGGCAAAGTCCTTGTTGAGCACATGAGGGATGCTTTGTTGATAGTGATGGTGGGATTCCTCGAGGAAAGAGAGGAAGCTTTGGAATCCATTCCGACTATCCACCTTCTCTAACTGGCGCTTCATTCGAGCAAGATCGGTAGAAGTCGTCAAACATTGTCCGTCGGGAAAGTAGAAGTTGCAGTTTGGGTCACACTTGAGCAGCTCAACGCCTTCCGAAGACATGGAAGTTCCCAGATGTCGATATGTTTCCTCGAAGACCTCGGTCATGAGCAGGAGAGACGGCCCTCGATCGAAGCGCTGCAACTTGAAAGTTAGTCGCGCATATATCCTCTTCCTGTTCTTTCCGCCGACCAACAGCTCTTTGTTCACTCACATGGCCATCTTCGACGATGCTACTGCACTTCCCTCCCACAAAATCATTCTTTTCGTAGACGGAGACATCCAGTCCACACTGCGCCAGCCTGGCCGCAGTTGCGATTCCACCGACTCCAGCTCCTGGGCGAGGGTTCGTCTCAGCATGCCAATTCGCATTTCACAAACATGGGCTGTCTCACTTACCGATGACAACTACCTTCTTTCTCGTCGGCTCCATCGCAACTGGTGCAGTTCACCTCTAAATGGATGTGTCAATAGGAGTGAACCTGCAAGAATGTTCTACGTCTTATCTGCAGTCGAAAATCGAACATGTTTCCCCCGATCAAGAGACTGGCCATCTAGTTGATGGACCGCTGTGATCATTCATAGAAAACAAAAAAAGATTAATACCCGTTAAGGCACACGGTTCGGAAATACCGGGCAGTACGGTCAAACGGTCGTCACCGTAACATCGACCGACGACCTGTTGTTTCCATACCAAACGTCCCGATCCGGGCACGCCCAGGAGATACCGAGATACTGTTGAAGTGTACCGATGGGGCTGGTGGTTAATTCCCGCAAACGACGGGCTTTGGTGTTCTCGTCCAGCTCCCCCTGTAAGTAAGCTTACTACTGCGCGACGCCTAGTAGAGTGCTCTAGCATTGTTTGGTCTTGGCTGTGGCCGTGTAGAGTTAGTTGATTTTCTACTTTCTACCCAAAGGCAGGACCGGCACTTGTGAGTGAGAGTCGCTCCGACTCATTCCGCCCGGTCGTATAAATACAGCTCATCTGATTTTATTTCTTTATCGGCCGACATTGCCGAGCGTCTTATCTGATGGTGGGTGCCTTACTGGGTCGGATCTTGAACTGCCAATCTTCAAAACCAACCAGTCAAATGACACAATCCGTCAACAAGCTGTTCAACAGTTCAACTACTGTGGTAATTGCTGAGGTCTCTGGCGCGTAGACAAGCAGAGGCACCTCGCAAGATGCTTTCGGTCAATGGCCGAAGCGCTTGTTCCATTCCTGACAGGTGCTTTGGCACGTAGATTCCATCTCTTGCTTGAACCACTTCCAGGGCTACAGTAGTAACAGTACAGCTACCTGTGTTTTACATACACCAAAGTTATGGATTCACCGTAAGTTGGTGATACGCGTGGATAGATCGTACCGTAATACATTAAATTCTAAGACTCAATACAACACAGCTTTCGATCGATCCACCCTTTTGATGGAGCTCAGCAAGGCACACCATCCACTGCAGCTTATCTCAAGTCTAGACCCCGCAGCTATTCAGATCAGTGACGTCACGTCGCGTCCCACATCTCGTTCAGCTCGTCCGCCCGTCGGAGATGCTGAACTCTCGGTATGTTTCAAAGCCCGTCCCCGTTGCCTGTTCCTTGCAAAGGTACCGTGACCATCGGATGATTTGAATCCTGGAGCAAGGCACTCGACGACGTCCTGTCGATCCAAGCAACCGCACTTGTTGACATTCCCGCGCAAATATGGTTGCGTGCAAAACAAGGGCATACAGAGAAAGTGAGCGCCGATCATGACAGAGGCACGCAAGACCTTCACAAGTAACAGACACAGGTAAGCCATAATATGCTCTTTTTCTTCTGATGGGGTGTTCAACAGGTTGAAGTACATTTGAGGCAGTCTAACGCATATCTCGACTAGATGCCTTAGTGGAAACTTTGCGCCCGTCCATCGACAATTCCGTCTCACAGCATGCTCATATTCCGGTATCATCCCAGTGGAGCTTCATGGCGGCCAGTACGTACGAAATGGCGGAAATCCCAGCTTTGGAAACCATCCTCTGGAAGATGTACATATGTTTGACGGCGACGGGATGCTGAGTGGCATCTGGTTTCGGACGACAAATCAGACCAAGAAAGTTGATCCCTGCTTCGTGAATCGATACATCTTAACCGATCTATACCTCGGCGCAAAGTCAATGCCATATCTCAGGGCTCCAATCTTGCCCAGTATCGCCACCTTGGCGCATCCGCTAAGGTCCACGATTTCAACGTTCTTCAAGCTGTGTCGTTTTCTGGCACTGATAGCTTGGTCGTTTATCAGTCCTGATGCGCACCCTGTCCGGAAGGTCAGTGTGGCGAACACGGCCATTCTCTATCATGACAAGCGAGCGTTGGCGACGTGTCAGACCGGCCCGCCCATGAGGGTTCAACTGCCAGGACTGGATACAATCGGTTGGTTCAATGGACACTCGGCAGTCAACGAGAAGAAGTCCTACGCAGTGGAGCAGGACGCTTTTGGCTGTAACGGGCCACTGGGTTTTTTGAGAGATTGGACGACTGCGCATGTAGGTCACTCCGCTTTGCAAAGTTCTCTGGCGCATTCCGAGAAGATATGGATACTGACTGTGCGACGTCGAAGCCTCACGTGGATCCAGCTACAGGAGATCTCATCTCCTTCCAAGCCTCCTTCCTGCCACCATTTGTCTGGTACACCCTTATCCCCAGATCCGATGCGAGTCAAACTCGGTCTTCTGTACTCTATGCGCCGGTTCCAGGAGTGTCCATCCCGAAATTGATGCATGACTTTGGAGTCTCACAGCATCATACCGTGATTTTGGATCTTCCAGTTACGCTCGATCCGGTGAACATGTTGCGAGGACGACCAATTATCCACTATGACCGAGACTCGCCATCGCGCTTCGGCATCTTTCCGCGCCGGCACCCGGAACAGGTTCGCTGGTTCCAGACAGACCCCTGCTATATTTTCCACACCGCAACCACGTGGGATGAGCCCGCAGTCAGCTCATTGAATCCGCAAAATTCGAACATTCAGGCCGTGAGTATGGTCGTCTGTCGATACACCAACGGCAACATGTTGCACTCAATGGGTGCCATCGAACCCACCAATGCCGAGCTGAGCGACAGCAAGCTTTATTACTATCGGTTCCTACTCTCAGATCAACATCAAAACGTTATAACGCATCAATGGGCGCTGTCCACCATTCCGATCGAAATGCCCGTCATCTCAGCCGCTGTCCAAAGTAAAGGTGCCCGTTTCGTGTACGGTTGCTCCTCGCGCGACGCGATTTTCGGCGCTAAGACAGGCGAGCCGATGAAAGTGGACTGTTTGGTCAAAGTCGACGTTCACACCTTGATCAAGCGGGGGCTGAAAGAATGCCCTCGGTCGATCGAGGGCTGCGTCGACACCCGAAGCATGGAAGAAGTGCTATCGAGCCAAGACGCAGAAGATCCGATTCAAATCTTCCAAGCTCCAGTGGGTTGGTACGCACAAGAACCGCAGTTTGTCCCGCGCAACGACGCACGGTCCGAGGACGATGGATATCTTCTGACCTTGATGTTCGACGAGTCTCAACTGGATGCGAATGGGCAAGCCGATGAAAGTTCAAAGAGTGAACTGTGGATTATCGACGCGCGAGACATGACCAGCGTGGTGGCGAAGGTGACCCTCCCTCAGCGAGTGCCATATGGATTTCATGGTCACTGGTTTAGTCAGGAGCAAATAGAAGCGCAGAGGCCTTATGCGCGGGTGCGTACGGAGATGACAGAGTGATTGCAGACATGAAGAGAGAAGTCTGATTAATATACCCGGTGATATTGCATGGCTGTGGAAGCAAGCTGTCAACGGGGCTGTATGATTTCCGATCAATGATTTCTGATCCGGATGAGGCTCGAGGACTTGTACATACCCTCGCTACATACTGTCCTAAGATGGGATTAAGATTTGAGACTCGGGACTCGGTTAAGCACCCCGATATCGTGAGATTATTTCAACTCAGTGTCTTCGAAAAGCTCAGTTCCACCCCCATCGTGACCGTTGGCGACTAATTCTCCTCCACGCCTTGGTTATTGGAACGCGCTTCGACTATTCTACCGTTGGGGGCTGAAGTTCAGATGTCTCCACTCCCTCTGATAGCAGTTCTCGAAGCATCCCAAAATGATCGTCCCATTAGCACAGCAACAATACCGATGATCAACCCAGCGGCCACAGGAACAGATCCCATGACTGGCCCAAGCCAGGCTGTCCAGCAGTGGACCTATTGAAATATCTCGGAACCCAAGGGGCCAAAATATCGTTCCAGGAGAGGAACAGAATCATGTATATACCGATCTGACTTGCGATTCCGACCTGGTTCACGAGGGAGTTGGGCCTCAATGTCATACTGCTCGGATTATGATTTGACAGAAACTCCTGAGCCCGGATTATATGAGAGCCAAGTGGACTGGGAACCATCGGACATGAGCGGTATCATGATATGATAATTGAGGTATTCGAAAAAGAAAAAACAAAAAGAAATCAACATGATCTTGCGCCTGGTTGACGCTTGACATGGGGGGCCCAAAGACACTGTAGCCACTAGCTAGTAGCCACTGTATCCAGATACCTGTCCAGGCAGTTTATCAGCGTCGTTGCATCCAACGAGCACAAGACATAACCGAGTTCACCGGCAGTGAACGAACTGCTCACTGCACAGCTGGAGGGGGTCAATGTCATCCCGGATGGCCGCAACGCGGGGATAACTTGATCCAGTCGCCGGACACTCAGAGCAAGCGCCTCTCCTGATAACAAAGACTTGCCCGTCACATCAGAGTCGCTTATTGCTTGTTCAATCGCGCTCCGGCAACCGAAGTGTCGCAACGCCAATGAGACGTGTGACGGCCTGCGAATATACAGGCGATCAAGGCTCGTTATCAAGTTCAATGGCAATTAGCAGCCTGACTGTGGTTAGTGTGACTACCTCAACTAGGTACCAGATCCAGATGTGCGAGAATGGTCGATTATCTGGACAGTCTGGAGTTGGGATTAGGACATTTACCCAAAGAGTCACATGGACGTCCTGAGCTCGGTGGTTGGAGTCTCAACATTCTTTCACCTTTTTCCCGAGCAGTTTATTTGCAAGTGCTGATCTGATCGCACGGATCGTAAGGTTTTGGGGGGGGGGGGGGGGGGTTCATTCTGGGCTTTTACATGTCCAACTACCTTGGGGCCTAGGGCTCGGAGTCTTCAGCCGGCCGTTGCTATTTTTTGATTTTTAGAAAAGCGGAATCAAACGTGGAACGCTGATCATAAAAGGCGCAAGTACCACTAAGGAAACCATACAATTGTCAGATGAACAGTGTACATTTGTACATCAAGTCTATGGTGGAACAAGTTGGTGTAATCTGAGTGATAAATAGGGAAGAAAAGCATGATGCGCATCCATGGATCAGGACATCGATGAGACTGTAACCACGGACCAAGTACGCTAAGGGTGGGAAAACGCATGAGAGGTCCATCATCCAAATATATGAAGGCTAATGCGATATCAACGGTCGCAACTGGTGATCAAGGAATATATACGCTGGACA
The DNA here is from genome assembly GCA_014839625.1 of Penicillium ucsense. NCBI lineage: Eukaryota > Fungi > Ascomycota > Eurotiomycetes > Eurotiales > Aspergillaceae > Penicillium > Penicillium ucsense. The sequence goes on along the minus strand of WIWV01000065.1, from coordinate 43,807 downwards.
TTCTATTCACGGAAAAGGAATGAAAAAAGAAAAATCGGCGGAGGTGCTTCAGTCAAACATCGACTTCATAGCCTTGTGTGCGAGTTCAACGCCCAAGCTGTAGGTGGAAAAGAAGTCAGTACTTGACATTGAGATGGGGAGTTTCCTCAAACATGGACTGGTAGAAGGAGTCCTCAACGGAATCAACTTACAAGGTTGCGGCATTAGCAGGAACGGCACGGGCCAAGGCGGGTCCGAATCCAGGGAAGAAGGCCTTGAGACCACCGTTGGCGTATATCGTGCGAACGGTTCCCCCGATGGTGGGCTTACCCGGTGCACTCTGCAGACGGGACTTGATGGTATCGACGGGGAAGACGGGGATCCACATGGCAATACCGGCGGCACCACCTGCAGCCACCACGGCCGTGAGTGAGAGCTCACCGGTGACATTGCCTTCAGCATCCTTGGGGGTCAAGGAGCGCTTGATGTACTCATACGCAGCAAAGTACGCAGCCGATCCGGGACCGTCACGAGCCAGCGTCATGGCACTTCCCCGGAAGACACTGCGAACACCACCCTCCTTGTACAACTGACGGACCACATCGACACCACCAGAGTACTTGGGCTTCTGGCCCGGTGGGGGCGGGTTCTGGCCCTGAATCTGGAGAAGAACCTTGACCCGCTCAAAGGGTGCGGTGATCAAGGTCATGGGCACGGCGGAGAAGAAGCCGGCCGCGGAAATCTGAGCAATGGAGTATTGGGGGGTACCGTTGACAACCGGCACGGTTGTGGTCTTTTCAACGAGACTTTTGCCGACATCGTAACCCTGCAAGGTTTGGTCGAGTTAGAGAATTGAATGAATACCATCACAGCCAGGTCGATCAAGGGCGGATTTGCAAAGGTCGCCCCGCGACAAAAATGGGCTACTTACCCAGAAGCTCACGGCGACTGTGACAGAAAAGCAGAAGAAAATTAGCATTCCCTGTCATTTTCCTCTCAATCTCCCAACAGACCACTTACACATCGGAGTCACACCCACGAGGGGGGCAGATACACCCGCATACAGACCCTACAACCACATTTCACACTCGGTCAGTCCGATGAAAGCTCCAATAACAGTCCAGAAAGAAAAAAAGACCTACACGAGCCAGACCTTCACGGGCAATCGTCCTCCGAACTACATCCATAGCACCTGAGTAGACACCCTTCTCGGCGGTCTGCAGACGGACCTTGACCAGATCAAAGGGGTGTCCCACCACGACCGCGCAGAGGCCTCCCGCGGCGCCGGCTGCGAGAGAGCGGATCTGCTGAATGGTCTGGTTCACGGGCTTGACATCGAGGACCTTCTTGACCTCATCTTTGATCTCTTGGGGAGCGGTCGAGGAGGTAGACATTTTGTGCTGCTAGTGAGGAGAGCAGTTGGGAGGGGGAGGAGGGGAGCTAGGAGCAGGAAGAGAGAAGTACAAAAGGAAGAGGCGGGGTGGGAAAGGGCCGCGAAGAAGGAAGAGAGGAGCTAGGAGCTGGGAGCTAGCCGCGGACGAGGTCACTGGAACAACGCAAAGGGACACCTGATTGATGATTGCAAGACAATGGAGCCGCTGGCAGAGTGAAAGAAGAAAACGAGAGAAGATGTCAAACGAGATGCAACCACCAAAAAAAAAGATTGCTCGGGTCGCAAACTTACTAAGAGACGAGGTGCTTTGGCCGGCCTGCGTAAGGCGGACCGAAGCCGAACGGCGGCGCTTGCGCCCACTCTGGGGCAGATTTCCCCCGGACAACTGCACATGAGCCGAGGCTCGGAGATCGGAGAATCTGGTCCTCCGGCGATGACCGCTCGACGGTTCCGTTTCCCCATAGTCATACATCTCACAGCTACTGTTAGAAGGAGACCTACTTGTTCACCTGGAGAGCCTGAAATGCAGGCCTCTGGTTAGGAAGAACGAGCCTGAGGACAACATCATCTATTCTGTACCTATTGAAGAATCTTTGACTTCAAACTGAAAATCACCACATCCGTCATTCTGTTTCGCAAGCACATTTCTGCTCTCTCGGTCCGTGCGGAGACCGCCGAGCCCGGGTGAACGGGAAAAGTGCGCGGGCGCAACTATTTTCCCATGGAGACACGGAAGCATGAGTACGGATCTGCTTCCACTTGAGCGATGTTATGGTGGACGAGCGATTGAATTACAAAGCCTTTGGCGTACACCATGGCTACGAATCAAGTACCAAACCCTACGGCCTTACGTGGAAACCAAATTAGAGGGTAGCAGGTGGGCACATGGCCGCTCGTCACATGTTTGAAAAAAAAAGCCCCTGGCACGTGCCGTTGGCGGAGCATGACTTCATTAGATGTATCTTTGGGTCGTCGACATTACAGTGTTCTTCGTAAAAGTGAGCGGTCGTCATGGTGACAGGTCCATAAACCAACCACAGCTGGGCATGAAAAGAAAAAGTACAAATGGGGTATTCCTCCAGATTCGCTGCTCATTAAAGAGGGGGGGAAGAAAGAGAGCTCAACAAGGCACCGCATCCATTTACAGAATGAGCATAGCAGCCAGACCCAGAGCACCCATGGCACCAGAGCCAACGGTGGCCATAGGGTAAGCAGCACCAGAGCTGGTGGTGCTGGTGGCAGCAGCGTTGGAGCCAGAGTCAGAGCCAGAGCTAGTGCCCTGTGCACCGTTGCCAGAGCCAGAGCCGGACGAGCTGGTGCTGGACCCCGAGCCAGAGCTGGAGGAGCCACCACCGATGGTGCTGACAGCGGTGGTGACCATGGTGCCGGTGGTGACGGAAGTCATGGTCAGGGTGGTCAGGGTAGTACCGGAGGACTAGTGAACGAGTTAGTGCCAGGAGTCCAGGTGTGAGATGAGTTCAGGGCACAGAGCACTTACAGGCGTCAAGGTCTGGGACTGGGTCAAGGTGTTGGTAGCGACGCCGGCGGCAGTGCCGGTGACGGTGCCGGTGAAAGTCTCAGTGGTGGTACCAGTCACGCTTCCAGACGCGTCGGTCAGAGTCTTGACGAGGGTGCCGGTGGTGGTCTCGGTCAAGGTAGCAGTCACACTGTGGGAGGTCACGATGACGGTGGAGGAGACACTGACACCAGTGCCCATGCCAGTGGAAGTCTGGCCACCCGACTGAGTGTTGGAGGAACCGGTGCCAGTAGAGCCGCTGCCGGAGCCAGTGGAGGTGGCCGAGCTTGCGGCGGAGGAGCCAGTAGCGCCAGTACCGTAGCCGAAGCCAGAGCCAGCTGTGAAGATAAGCATGAGCGACACGGTCTTGTATCAGTTGGGGAAAAGGGGCGGTTGTGAATGCGACAACTTACCAGGGCACGAGGACAGGGCCATCTGGAGCACCGAGGCGACGTTGTACTGGGGGCAGGCCTCCGAGGTGCAGTCGCGCACACCATACATGTAGTCCTGCTTGGTGCACAGGCAGGTCTTGTCACCGGCGTTGCATCCAAGCTCCTTAGCCTTGTCGTTCATGTTGTTGATACACATTTGCTATCATGGAGAGCTGGTCAGCACTTGGTTGTCTCACGTGAATAGTGGTTTGGGCCTCTTCGCTCGAGGCGCAAGACACAACACAACTTACAGCGCAGTCCTGGCTGGACATCTCAGCGGCGACCATGGAGGTCGCCGCGAGCAGAGCAAAAGCGATGACAGACTTCATTGCGATGGTGGAGGGTTGAAGAAGATTAGGTAACTTGATGAAGAATAGATGAGAATTGGGGATGTGTGAGACAAATAAAGAGGCTCGTGGATGCTTGGGGAATGAGAAGAAGGAGAAGGGAAAGGTGGAGGGTTGGGGGGCAGCTGGTCTCCGTGATTAAGTATTTCTGGAGAAGGCAGGAAGCATAGTAGGAAGATACATTTGTGGAAGGCTCCCGCGTATGTACAACAGTCGCAACTCACCACCACCCAAACAAACCGATCTGCACGTAGCCCATCCGCTGGTGGCTGTCCCACTTTCTCTAATTTTTGTTTTTTTCTTGGATTCTCCACTGCTGTCTCTAGTTTGGTACAGTTCAACCTAGACCGTCCATTTGGCAAAGGTTTGACCATTTCCGACCTCCAGCCACTTCTCCATCTGCCCAAGTGGGGGCGCGTCCAGGCAAATGACGATGGGGGATCGCGAGAAGATCACAAAAGGCGGCACGGCCAACAGAAAGAAGAAAAAGCAACACTACGGATCCACTACCGAGCTGTGATATGGTTGAAGACCGAGATGACCGAGCTCTGTGCTGGCTCCTCGAGCATGAAGTAGCATATAACTACTAGTTCTCAGTAACTAGTAAAGAGTAGTTGCTGACAGTCTGACACTAGTGCATCGTGAGTCGTGACTACCTCTCCTATACGTGCGAGTGTACAACGCAAGTGCTCTCGACGTAGCGTGGGCTCGCATCCAATCTCCACACTCGGAAGCTCTCCCCAGCCACGCTGATCGACCATGTGGAGCAGCACTCTACACGGCGGTGACCCATGAGGCGCTCACCGACGCTTGCCATTCGCGAATAGCGATCCGGTGTGAGTTGGGGAGATTATGTACGATGCTTCACGCTCTCGAAGAAGACTGGGGTGATTAGTGAAGACCCGAGAAGCCTGATTTCGTCCCACGAGGAGGCTGGAGGGCCATGTCCTCGCTCCTCCCGAGACTACTGCCCTACCTCTCCGGATTACGAGCTGGCCAACAACTTGCAACCAGTACTCCAGACCTTGGCACTCTGTCGTTGTACTGGGGTGTTGTCTTGTTGCGCACGACCTGCGTCACAGGTGCTTCGCAGCCACCTTGACCTATAAGGAATAGAAACCGAGCAGCAATTCAGCCTGGGTCGGAACAGCTATCTCGTTCTGGTCAGAGCAGGAAGGCAGCAATGATCCATCACGATGATGAAGTCATATTTGCGCAGGGATCTTTCCCTGTGTGATGTGTTTGTTTTTCCTCTTTTTTTTTTCTTCGTTCTTTTGTTATTTCAGCCCTGGAGGAGGCCCAGGACCTGGATTTTGGGATCGATCAGGGTTTGACGAGAGAAAGTCATCCTGACCCGACGAGCACTGATGCTCGAGTGGAACTGAAACTCTCCCGAGTGGAGATTCGGTTGATGTTGATGCGTTCATGGGCGGTCATTCGACGAGTACCAGCACTCAAGTGGAGCCTCCAGGAAGCCCAAAGACCCAACGCGAGAGGCGGCCAAACTTGTCTCTTCGGAGCGAGTCACTCGACTTGACTCGGGGACCTTTTGTTTTTCGCGTCGGATTGAGGTTTGATCTACTCCGATCTGGGTGAAAGAACCACGGCGAGAAGGAGGGTGTATAACTGTATGCTGTGTACAATTGTACATGATACAAGCCTCCCATACGAAAACACACAGTCTCGGTGCCTGGGCCTCGGTGGCCCATTCAAGATTGATCGGAATGCGTATCTTGACCCTCTTTTGGCATGAGTCGATTGTTGGACCTCTCTTGCGAGGATCATCAGGTCAACCTGGTGACGAAAGCGTTGAGTCACTGGCGACCACTTTCCCCAGCAACGCAACTTCGCCAGGACGTCGAAGCGTCCAGAACGGTGTGACCGCGGAATGTCCGAGCTTTGCCAATCATTTGTCCATGTGGGGGAGAGTACTGTAGAGTTAGACGAGTAGATAGTAGTAGACTCACGACTGTAGTCTGTGCTCTGTACAGACCTGCCAAGGTGACACTGTATGACTGTGAAGAGCAATCTCATAGTGATGAAAGTCAATACTGGGATGAGTGATCAGCCATCCTTTGCCCTACCGTCCGGCAACAGGCACGTCCAATCAATCTTGGCAATCTTGGCTCTCCAGAAAGTCAATTGCCAATGTCCGTCCATGCGTCATTCCTGCGAGATTGGGTCTGTGGCTGGGTCGCTACTTGGAGTACTTTCTCTCCTCGTCCTCGCCTCCGGCACTGCTGCAAGCCCCAGTGATACCATGTCCTACGGTCGCACCGAGCTGCCTTGAATCTTTCTGAGTCTGATCTGCGTGTATACACATTCCAGTGTAGTAGGTACTGAGTGTACAGTGTACAAACTGTATACTCAACACTGTACATGCGTGGTGGGACAACAGAGTCTTACCATGGATTCATCATCTGGGTGTGTGGCGTCTGGGGCTCCATGGATGAGAAAAGTGGCTCATATAACCTGTATTGAAGTGTCGAGTCCCGACAGTTCATGGACCATTGCAATTTGCACCGCACATGGAGGACAATAGAAGCTTTGGACAGGTCATCTGCCGATGCATCCTTTCGCAGCCTCATCGGTCGGCGACTCGGCACTCGAACACAATGCATCTTCATCAACCTCCCAATTCGATCCTGGTCTGCATTTGGACGTGCTCAGTCCGACGTGGAAATGCTTGAATTGGTCATTCACATACACACAAGATCCTCACGCTCTATACTCCAAAGTCCATACAAATCAGACCGTGCTCAGATGGGAGGATACTGGATTTGCGGGTCAATGATCCAGCCCGAATTAAGTGGACGTAACAGCGGCACACGTCGACGGATACGGGAGTGCACCCCATCATGAGGATCGCGAGCCCGAGGTCGTCCATCACTCGTCACCAGCCACCGCTTGTGAGCCGTGCTTCATGCAATATGCATCGCTCTGGGCCTGGGGGCATGGATCCACTGTGATCAAATGGAGTCGGATGGAGCTTGCTGTGTCATGATTTACAGTGACTATCACTATAGTAAGTAGCAGGATATAAGTTAACTACTACCTACAGTACATGCGGCTATGCGCCATGCGCTGTACCCTACTCCGTCTGCTACCTAGTACTCATAGGGCAGTGAACGTATCCAACAGGCACTATGTAGTGTACTATGTAGTATGTACAGCAAAGTTGCTGGAGCGAAAAGTCTCTGAACACTGGAACAGTAACAGTTCTCACCCGACCCAGGGGAAGACAACGGAGTCTCTCCCACCGCAATTCAAGCTTTTGGCTCGATCGTCCAGCGGCCCAACACCGGGCTCAGCCAATGTGGCGGTGTTCCAGAGAAAGTGGTGAGTTGTGGCTGGAAAGCGCCACAGCCATGATCTCACCGACGCCTCGGGACTCACGCCAAGCCCGATGAGCGCGCTCGTTCCGTGTTTCCAGGCCAACTCAATTCGTGACGAGCGTGACTCGTGACGGAAGAGATCAGATCCGCACTGATACTCCAAAAGGGCCACGGGGGAAAGGAGAAGTCCCTCGTGGCGTTCCGTTCCGGCTGGCTGGGACGACATCATTGTTCATCTAATATCAAATCTAGATCAACTTGAAAAAGACCGTGCCACTGATTCATGCGATTTGCATTCGAGCTTCTCGCTGTGTTTCCTGAAGAAACATACTGTAGTCAGTCACTGTGTAGTGGGAGTCTCCATCTCAGACTACATCGCGTCTTGGTTGATTTTACCGATCCGTGGTTATTGAAAAGCACTTGCCAGTTGCCACCACTTTCTCAAGGCTCCCAGGATTCTCGATGCTGGATTCCCTTTCTCTATGGTTTACCACCGATGCAATGTGGCAGTGCTCGGCATGGACCGTCTGATCGTGGCTCTGTATCTATCTTCATTCTCCTCATTCGCGGCACACAGTGCACCCACAGTTTCCAATATCGGGACTTGGTCGTCCGATACAGATCGAAGTTCAGACCATGGTCATCTCGGGCCTTTGTCAAGAACACTGACATTACATACCATCTGCAGACCTTGCCAAAGGGAAATTGAATAAAGAAAGGCCCGGAATCATGCAAGAAGAACGAGTATGACAGTGCTCGCTTTGACTTGTGACTTTCGACACCAAGCTTGGTCCCCCCCCTACTCTCAGTGATTCTCATGGGTGAGGTGTGCAACGGATTATAATTCCCACAAGCAGAGTCAAGAGAAGACTCATTGGTCCACGGTGAATTCAATACGCATTCACTCCATCCTCGTTGATCCTCCATTCGGAGCAGTAATGACCTTCAGTATGCTTCGAATGAACGCAAATTACTCTTCTCGATTTCAGCAGACAGGTCACTCGGTGGAATATCTACCGGGGTAGTCTCCATTGTTCGAGTAAGCGAGATGGAGCGAACGACATACCATCGCAGAGTGTCGCGATACTCAACGGCTCCCTTGTAATACTCCATTTCGTGGGAATAAAGCTAATGCCTGCAAAATGCCCAGCGGGCAGTTCGTGTGGATCCTTTTCGGTCTCTGGTAGATGCAAGCTTCACTTCCTGGCATTTCCATACTCGAAACCACGAGGCTCGTAAGCTTTGCACCTGCAAAGCGACGGTGCATGGAGTGAGTCTTTTCAAGTCAAGCTAAAGCGCCAAGCCGTCTCACAGAGTCCCAGATTGATATCCCTATGTCTTTGAATGAGAAGAACCTGTATGCACTATGCAGTCCGTTCTCCTAGCTTTCCCCTGGGCTCTGGGATCCGTTTGATATCTGTCATGCGATTTTATCCAGTCCTGGTCAGTTTGTCTCAAACGGGCCTCGCTTAGCCCCGAAAATCTCACTATTGGGTTTGTCTCCCCTTTTGAAGCTGCCTACTTTACAACTTTCTTCTTTATCAACAGTGTCCACTGGCCGCACTTTCATTAAGAGCAGAGTCAAGCGTGCAAAAAGAATAGATCAGATCTATTGATCACCACTTGAGCTGGAAACCGCGCATCCCTGGCTACTTCGTTTTCAATTTACCAGCACATACTCTAGCACCGGCTGAGAGACACACATGCCGCTGCATCTGAGTTGCAGGGTGATATCACGAATCAAATGGACCCTTAGCACCAGTATCAGACTGGATCTTTCCATCCGACAATACCCTGGTGTCTCGGGCACAGTCTGCATGCACGAAGTTATTCTGCAGCTAGGGTCTGAATTGGAGAGGCTCAACACGGCACTATCACGACCTTGGACGATCTCGCAATCTCGATCTGAGTATATTTCCGTCGGAATGTGACTGGATCTACGCGTCGAGCAACACACACTACACACTGCACACTACACCCTACACTCTCGCACAGTATACAGGCTTATAGACGTCAGTGTTACTGTTTACTACTCTTCCTCCCTGGACCGGACCAGCAATCCGCATTAAAACAATCATAATCACGAAATTCCATCTTCAATAAACATGGTTCAAACTAACAATCTCCCGACATTAGCAAACACATCCCTTCGTCAGGCTGAATTTCATCATCCATTCTCTCATATTTCCCCCCAACGGGAGGACGGGAGCTGGAAACTGGAAAGGCACCACCTGCAACGGCCCGGTCCTGACACAGTCTGCCAAGTTCCAATTGCACATATGTCGCATAGCTCTGTCGTTCTTGGTATTTCGATGACTGTGTCCCTCGGGTTCCAATGGACACGGGGTAGGATAGTTATTGTGGCGTAATCCTCGAGGATAAACCACCGCCAAGCAAGTCTCGCCAGCCATTGAGATACTAGCTCTCCATGGAACCGGATGTATTCGAAAGCCTTGGGCATTTGACGCGGGATTCGATTCGCGAGAACCTATGCGATTATACATCTCATTCTCAACCGCAGACCCAAAAAGAAAAAAGAATGAACAGAAAAAAATTGACCGACGCAGGGGTCGAACCTGCAATCTCTTGATTCGTAGTCAAGCGCCTTGCCATTGGGCCAGCCGGCCTTACTTGCTAGGATGAACTCTCAATTTGATTATATAATATCTATGTAGGTTAGGACCAGGTAGGAGGTATTTTGGGCCGCCCTCTCGGAATCTTCTCGTGTGCGTATCTGTCTACTGTCTACTGAGGTTTCTGCCAGTTCAGCCGACTCAAACTGGATCTTACGGATTATATGATGTCAGAAACCAACAAGTATAATATCATGTTTGACCTTCTGGCCTGAGCCATGGCTCAAGTAGCTTCAATTCATAATTCCACCTATTCACCAACAACGCGAGGGTAGAGGTAGGATTTCAACTATGCGGGGATATTGGCGATGCCCGTAGATGTGGTTATATTCATTTGGGGACGGGATGACCTGACCCCGGCGACAGGTGCTTCCCATCTAAGGTATCCATCTCACGACCTAACTGCTTCAGCTCAGTCGAACGTAACCAGTACGGAGGATATAATCTTGCCCCCGCCTATCGACAGGTAGGTATGGACATGGTCTATTGATTTTCAAAATCAGCCATGCCGGGTTGATAAAAGGTAAAAATCAGAAAGTTCGAGGAATTGCCCGCATGTTCATACATTTCCGGTGATATAACTTACAAGTGCCGCAGTGTAAACTCAGAGCATACGGGAGTATACGGACACGGGAAGAAAACGGAAAGGAAACGATGGATGGAAACCCATAAAGACGATAGCATGTCCGATCGGATGGAGCTGATCCGACGTTTGAATATGGGCATAGAGGTAGCACAATGAAAAAGAGATATGAACCAAACAGTACAATACAGGTATCATCCCAGCCCAAAAGACGCCAAAATCGCTATGCCTGGGAAAAGAAAATGCCGTTGCCCATCAGTACACACGATGTTCCTCATGCGTCAGCCCCCGAGATCAATTCCACATCCTCTTCAGATCCGCAGACCTCCACAATCATGGGGAGTTTCTCCTCACGAGAGCCCTGTTCCACGTCGATGGTGGCGGGCGGCCCCTCTGATCGGTTCCTGCGCAACCCCAGACGAGTCGCCAGTGACATGAACAGATGGCCAATGACAAAGCCGATGAGACAGGCGACCAGACCGGCAGTGACCCCGAGGACGGCAGGCAGAATCGCAGGTCGGACGAGATGCGTGAAAGGATGGGTTAGACGATGTGGTCGGTGGTGCCCATGACCCCGATGAGAATAGGCGGATGGTGACCAGTAGGGCGAGAAGATGAATCCCACCGAGGTCCCTTCCGTGAGATCGTCGATGGTGGCTGGGGACGACTGATCTGAGGTGGTCGGAAGATGGAGGGAAGACGAAGAAGAAGACGAAGCAGCCTTTGGCGGGTGACCGTGACCCTCGTGCTGGGGGATGTGAGATGATTGGCCTTGCCAGAACTTCATGTGCCATGGACGGTCCTGATCGGGGCGATGAATATCTCCAGGCTCGATGCGAAGGCGGGTGATGCGCTGACTGCCATCTGGGTGAGCGAGCAGATCCAGGACCACCGCATCATGCGTGACCGGTTGGCCTTGCCGGTTGAGTAATCGGACTCGAACACGGACGATCTTGGAATTCTCATCCACCTCATCCGAAGACAGAGGTCGCGCGTCAAGAGCATACGTGAGTGCTAGATCTGTCTGGGCGAGTCGAGCATGAGACTCCCCCCGCACTTCGGGGGCGCGGATTTGCATCGAGGTGGTGGGCGGAAACACTTGGTCATGATTGGCATACAGGCATCCATCCGTCACTGACCATCGAAGGAACTATCACCAAAGACGTCAGGATCCTTGAGCTGGAAAAATGGAAGCTGCACATGCGTCCTGCAAGGCCGGGAATCTCCCCACCTGGGATAGGCAAGATGACTTACCAAAAAGGTGTCAGACGGTTGAGATGAATGCATGGCAGGATAGTATGGCAGATGGAGTTCATGTGAGACAGAGAGTGGAATCGACGAGGCGAGCGCGCCGACCACGGCACCAGCCGACCACGACAACGAAAGCAGCCGCATGATGATCTGATTTCGACCTGGATGAAGATGGGGTCGACCTGGATGGAGAGGCAAGTGGATGAATCAGTCGCTCGTTTCCAGGCTCGTGCCGGTGGTTGCAAAATTACTCCCGGTGGGAGCGGGAGGCGATTGAACCACGGCGAGCGACAGGTGGATGTGGAGGTGCAGCGACGATGGAGATACAACTCCCACGGAGAGACAGAAAAGGAGAGTGGGGGAGGGGGTGGAAACAAAGAAGAAGGAGAGACAAGGAGGAGGAGCAGCTGTGAGGAGCTTTCGAGGGAGAGGGGGAGAGATATCACGTCAGATGCGGGAGGAGTCGCGAGTAGATATAAAAAGGTCGACCGAGATGGGGTTCGTCGAGTGGGCGGAGCTGAAGAGCAGGCCGAGACACAGGCGTCAATGATGATCAACCGCCCCCCAGGGCCAAGTCGAATCGAGGGCAACGAAGGCAACGAAGTCAACGATGGAAACGATCCCAAGTCTTGCAAAGGGAATCCGAGGGGACGAATGGAACCAGCAGACGCGATCTCGTAAAGTTCAATAATTCTGACAAGTAGAATCGAGTCACACGCCACACAGACTCTTTCTTTCCTCTCGCTCTTGTGAGATCGATGGACCTTTTGCACCGATGACTTTTTCTGTTTTTCTGTTTTTCTGTTTTTTTGTTTTCTCTTTTTTCTTTTGGGGGTATTGATCCCACTTGCTCTGCACGGGTGTCAATGGTGTGCTGCGATGGGGCGAGGTGAACCCTTGAGCGCGCGCGAGTGGGGGCAAACGAGGTCTCGGCGATTTTAGAGTCGTCAATCTACCAGTGCAGGGTCTGGGTGACCGAAGCTTGGCGAAGAGGATTATGATCCTGCACCGAAGGGGGGAGATCCCAGAGAAGACAACAGTGGATGATGTAGGATGTACGGAGGAGGCGCAAGGGAGGACGGTACTAGACGGTACTAGACGGTACTAGACGGTAGTCACGGTGCTGATCGCGAATTGACCTCTTTGTCCGAGAGAGACTTCACCGAGGAGCAGAGGGAGGGAGTGATGTATGGGAGAGGGAGGATGAGAGAAATAGAGGGGTTTATGAAAACAGAATCCAAGCACAGGACTGTAGGACTGGGACCAGAAGTTCTACCAGTAGTCCATGTCGACATGTCTACATGGCACCTGGCACCTGTGGTCCTGTAGTCCTGGACCTGGACTGCTCCTTCGGCGCACCCCACACTCCCGTCAAGGCAGAAGAATAACCCGCGCACTGGAAATGTCTCACCAGAATGTCGATGCCTATGAGTCTCTTTCGGGTGCTGTCGTTCTTCTTCTTTTGGGGGGAACCAGAGATGGACCAGGGCACGCTAACTGAAAAGAGACAGGACCCGGGAGAGTCCCGACTCACGAGAGGGACCTGTGGGAGTGTGGATGGGAAGCAGAGAAGGGAAGTACCGCTCCAGAGTCCAGACTCCAGAGTACCTGACCTGACCGTCGCTCTCTGGTCGATGGTCCCGTGTAAGAACGCGGTACTTTCTCCCGGATTATTCTTAGACCAGCCAGCACGCGAAACACGGGAGTTCCGGAAGATCGTTCGGGAGAAGCGGTACAGTCTCTGCCTGATCACCCCCCAAATTCCACGGTCCAGCTTGAAGATGATCATGGCTGTTCAGTGTTGAGAACAGTATACTAGGGAAGTGGAGCGAATGGACTACTGATTCAGATTGTAGTCTCCGTTCGGCCGGTCAGGGATTTCCCGGGAGCGGTACTAGTACTAGGAAGTTATCAAGAAAGTACCTAAGCCTTAAGAAGGTAGGCAGCAAAGTACCTTCAGTACTGTATCGGGGAACCGAAGGGGTCGAAAAAGGGTCCAGGACGGGAGTTGCCAAGTCCTTGAGGTTCCTCGACCGGACCACGAGATTACGAGGATATGCAGGTCAGTCCAGACTGAAATTCAGTACTCCAGTCCCGTCCCGTCCAGTTGCAGGAGTGAAACAACATTCTCATTAACGTTGAGGCGCAAGCTTTTTGACCCGAAGGAGAGCGAGCCCTCATTGGCCCGTCGCGGGACAGTCCCTGTCGACCGCTGCCCATTTTCCGCTCTCAGCTGCAAAGGGTCCGCCACCATGACTCAGGTACTGCTACTGCTACTGCTACTACTAAGTGCTAACTAGTAACCTTTAAACCTACTATACTACTACTACTAATTACTACTATACTACTACTAACTTACTAAAGTAGTAGTAGACTACCACTAGATTGAAATAACAATAGTCATCACACGACTATCCTTTGTACTTGGCTTGCAGGAAGAGCACGAGCAGGAAGTCATACCCATCGGCCTCTACTCCTTCACCGTCTACTAACTTACTACGAGAGTCAGTTAGGTATTTACTGATCCGATCTCTGATGGTCCGATTTCTCTCTTCCCTCTCTATTGATATCATTCTACCGTGTAGTGTGTAGTGTGTAGTGTGTAGTGTATAAGGTACTGTACACTTCACCCTGGCCACGGTGGCCACTGGCCAGTCGTCATTTGCTGTTCTTCATTCTTCATGGTCATACCCTCTCCTGTCTTTTTCCTTCTGGTCCATACAAGCAAGCACCGACCGAGTAGAAGCACCAGAAAGTGCTTCTCTCTTTGCTGAAGCACCCTATATCCGAGGGGCACACGCACCGGATAATATCTAAGTAGCTCTAGACCGTTCGGTGACAATAGATACCCGACTCCTGTAGGTGGGAAATTGTCCACCCACGTGAAGCCCTTCGCCTTATCATGACCAGCCATCGGTAGTCATCCGTGGTTGATGAGGAGCCAGAGTCAGATCAGGATAGAGCTAGTTGAAAAGAGTGGAAAAGAGAGGGAGAGGGAGAAAGAAAGAAAGAACCAAAGAAAGCGGGCGCCGCGGGCCCGGGGCAAAGGGCGGCGTTTCTTGGCAAAAAGGCTGGAGATGCTTTCCTCTCTTTTGCATCCCTCCACCTCCAGGCACCTGCGGTCAACGGGCGGTATGATTGGATTCTGATCAGATCAGTCAAGTGATTCCTTTTTTTTGGTGTTTCTTTCAGGCTTGTCACGGTTTTCCCCCTTGAAAGCTCACTCGAGCGGAGTGGGCTAACACTTGTGAGCTCGTGGCTTCGTACTAGTACAGTAGTACTACCATTGGAATTGCTGACCGTGGTACTAAGCAGTAGTACCTCACAGCGGGAATTCGGACACAGAAAAGTAACTAAGGTCTTTACGTTGAATCAGTCTCGTTCCCTCGAGACTCTCGTCTCCGGAGGAGAACAAAGCCAGCTGAATTGAACGGTACAGTACCTATACACTATACACTAGCGCTGGGTGTCAGTGTGCCAGTGTGCCAGTGTGACAGTCAGAGTCCTACCGCCTCCAGTTCCTCGTCGCTTATGCCGACCATCTTTCTGTTTTCCACATGGTCGCGACTCACGACTGGGGAAAGGCTCGGTCCCGCCGAAAGGACGGCTTGCTTGTCGTGCTCAATGACATGCTGTATGACTATGCTGTTGGGAAAAACTGACCATTCTGCAAGGCTGGCGCCCTCTAGTCTGCAAATTCAATGCACGTGTTGCCCTCCCTTACTGGACCAGTGTACAAACTGTACATACCTCGGACTCAAAACGGTAGACTTATGCCCGAGTGCCGAAGTGCCTGAGGGCCTAAGTGTCCTCGTAGGCTCGTACATGAACCCCTTCGGTCGCCCAAGAGTGAGCGACACGGACGAGCATGATGGACCCTTAGCTTACGGCAAGTCCTGCAGCTGCAATCGGATGGTTCGAGACTTGGGATCCCCGGACCAAGTTAAGGTTTAATCCCAAGCCCTTGCGTGGATACAAACTTACTCTCTCGGATCTAGACTGGTAAGGAATCGAGATCATAAATTCTCATGATGCCCGTTCGGCTCGGTCTCAGAATTTGTTTCGTCATGGTGGACATTCTCCCCGAGTCACCCCAAAGATGACGAGGATGTGTACGACGGGATCAACTATACACAATTAGTCATCTATCACGCATTGGAAGTGGGAGTGTATTCTAGTAAAGAAGATCACACTACCTTGACTATAACTCATCTTGATCTCGCCAATACCATGAAGATCCGTGGGGGCTTTCGCGGTGGCCTTTTGCCGACGGGGTCTCGGCCGAGTCGGAAGACCCCGTAACCGACCTGGCCCTACCAGATACCCCAGTATAGAGTCTATAGACTATAGACTATGGACAATGAACAATGCAATAGATACGAAGATATCGCCATAGGCCACGGGCAACAGTCACACACACTACAATAAATTGGACTCAACGACTAACACCACGATATTTGCTGACATGGTGTCATATCTGCTTCGACCTTTCAATCTCAGTTTCCTTCTTCCTAGCTTCCCTTTTTACTTTCAGATACGATTCATGCGCACCCGCTCAATAAGATCAAGTAACAGAAGGATGGAAGGTAAGAGATGAATGGGCTATCGTGGTCCGCGACCCATGCTACCCACGTACCTAGTACCTACTATGGTATCTACTACCTAAGTTACTACTACCATGGTAGCTACGGTAGTAATGCCTTTGCTAATTATACCTTGGGAGGTAATAGGTCATAGCTTGCTGTATACATCACAGAAAGAGTTGAGCTACTGGTACTTCCTGCGTGATACAGAATAGTGAAAATGTATGGCATGTATCCGATAGTCCGCCACGTGGATAGGTCTAGAGACATCACGTACTCGCCAACAGTTGAGGTTCCCTGCGTCAGTTACACGTAAAATTCAGTACTTGTCAATCCTTGCAGTGGGTTGCAGACTGACACCCGGCCACGTGAGAACGTTGATTCTGTGGAGTCTCTCCCGATAGCGAGGTCGCTTTCGGAGATTCCCACGAATGTTGATCAAGTTCAGGGAACACTCATTACTTGGATAGCAGCTGTTGATAGACAGATGGCTTTTCGTTAGGGCTCTCTTCCTCTTCAATCTGAAATTTGTATCCTCCTTCCGGTCTGTCTTGCGAGGGTGGAATATCAGGGTAAGGTCTGGTTGCAGATGGCAAGGAGAGTCATTCTTCAATCACATCTGATCATTATGCTTGATCTCATTAATTTATTACATGATAGAAGGCTTTCCTCATGAGTGCATATGAGCTTCGATTATCACAACACCACAACGGTCAATCCCACCATTACCGCCTCCATCATGCCTCGCCGGCAAAGTTGGCAGTCTGCCAAAAGCGACACCGAGGGTTATCAGTCGGATCACGCTCCCTCGCAATCTCGGTATTACTCAGGTTCATCAACATGCCCTTGTCACCATACTGGTGGAACCAGGGCCCCGTCGGAGACCGAGGCTTGCCGGACTGTGCAAAAGAGGTGAAATAATCCTGCATGGTCTCTGCAACGGTACTGTTCTCCTTGCCCAGCAGCGCGTTGCCAGAATTGGACCCCTTGTTAAAGAAGGTATATCCCACATCTTGACCGTGAATGGCGGGTGGAATGCTAAACTCGTACGCAAACGTCTGATTGTCGTACGCGCGGTTGAAGTAGTCGGTGTTGCACACAAACACGAGATCGGAAATGACCAGGGCGGCGCGGCCGAGTGGGGAAGTATAACCGTAGGAGCCGTCATACTTGGCTGGATACAGTGTGTTGGCGATGTAATCGCTGACGTTCTTCTTCATATACGGGAATTGCTGTTTGAGTTGCATGGTGAGTCCATTTGCATCCCGGCTGTCCGGCGAGGTGAAGACCAGTCCTTCGTCCGCATTGTGTCCCACCATAATGTTCAATTTGTGGTCAAAGTTACCCTCTGAGAGGAGCTTGCCTGGTAATTTGGGCACAAATGTACCGTCGACCACCGGGCCGAACATGAAAGAGCCCCATGACGATTTGGTCGCCACTTGATAGGCGTTGGCCGCGATCACCTTGTCAGAAGGCAACTTGCGGGCCTCGTCGATAGTGCTCACGTTGAGGATCTGTAAGAACTGTTGCAGCACTTGCTCGGGTTGCTTCTCATCCGGGATGGGGACCCATCCGGGACTCTGGAGAATGGCTTGCTTGAAGGGCGAGGGACCCGCGTTGCCTCCATAGGCTGTGATTTGGTGCATGATCGAACCACCGCCGGCCGATTCGCCCATAACAGTCACTCGGGTAGGATCACCGCCGAAGAGGTGGATGTTCTTGTAAACCCAGTCCAGACCGAATCGCTGGTCGTGCAGAGCAGCATTGGCGGTCCCATTGGCCTTGATGGATTCACCCCCAAGCCAGCCAAAAGCCCCAAGCTAGAGAGAAATAGCAAAGGCATCAGTATACATTGGTCTCCAAAGCGAAAGGGAAAAGTCCCCGGCCACTTCAAAGAGCCAACTCAAAGGACGCACGAGGTGCCCGACTTACACGATAGTTGAGAGCAACATACACCACACCTTCACCGACCACTTGGCTGCGTTTGATCAGCCCTGTCGGGTCCTGGCCGCTCTTGTCACCCCCGACGTAGCCACCTCCGTAGATCCACACAATCACCGGGGCCAACTTGTTCTTCGGGATGAAGGACTTGTGCTTGGTGCTGTTGGTGTAGGAGCGGGCCCGATCAAAGATATTTTTCGGCACCACCACATCGAGGAAGAGACAGTCCTCGGTGGTCCGGGGATCCATCTTCTCAGCTGTGTAGTTGTACGAGGAGATGTTGGTCGACTTGGTAAATGTGGTGTTGTACAGCAAGCTCAGCAAGAATGCTGGCTCAATGTCAGTCTCCCACAGCGGAGTGGCCTGAGGACACATGCGTCCGACATGCCCGGTCTGAACGTGAGATCGATTCTTCTCCGGGGCCACGGGGGCCCGGAAGCGAAGGTCACCTAACGGAGGAGCCGCATATCGAATATTGCTGAAGTTGTACTGGCCCGTTGTGTGCTATTCGCAGGTTAGAAGCGGCATCTCCAAGAATTATCCGTAATGTTTGGTTCGTTCTCCTCGAGTCACTCACATTCAAGGAGAATGCCTGATGCAATTCGTATCCAAGATCCACGATCGGAAGGTCTGCGGCAAGGGACGCCGAAACGAATCCCAATAACAAAGTTGCAGCCTTCATGATTCGAATTTAGGCCTGCAGTACACTCACACGCACGCCGAGAAGAAGTACAATTCCACACCTCTTTTTGCCCATCCTCGGAAGTCGCGGCATCTAGTATATATATTTGATCTTAATAATCGACCCATGACGGACTTGTCAACAAGCCTCGGCGCAGCTGTGCGGGGAATAAAAAGGTAATTGATCGAGCTCCATGATCCATCGTCAGCTCGCACGACAAAAGACTCCAGCCTGGACGAGTCCGTACAAAATGATTCGTCGAGCACCTCAGGACCTGGCACAGTGCGTCAAGCCCGAAAAGCAAGCCCAACGTGGTGGAGGGCCCTGCACGCGCAGCACAAGCTGACCATGACTCAAACGGGCCATCAGCCCGAGCAAAGATGATGTCAAACGGTGCCGGAAGAGTCCAACTTGACTCCGCAAATTCCTCGGGGGTGGTTCAAGAGTCCTCGAGCTCCACTTGGGCCCCACTGGAAGAGATCGTTAAGTTCCCCCCAATATGGGGAACTGGAACAGGAACTGGAACAGCTCGGAAGGGCTGGGAAGAGTGAGGGCGAGAGAGGTGCATGACCTGCGCCTTCAAGGAACAGCTGGCTGATGATGACAGGCCTTTATCGCAGGTCCGACAGTAGTGTACAGAGCACAACAGTAGACCGATATGATCCAGCGGGATCCCGGACGAGAACATTGCCCCGTTGACAACTATCACCATCATGTAACTACTCACTACTCAGTACTCCACAGTCAGTAGACTTAGTACTCACAGTGCCTTCAGAGAACGCGGGGATAGCCCAGCCGGGGGGCGTTGAAACTTTTTCATCGGGGAAACATGACTGGCTTGATCAACGATGGGGCACCCCAGAATAGGCGCCTCCGCCGAAGGAACGCGTGAAAAGAAACTCCTATTCCCTTTTGGCACAGCCAGAGTCGGTCGACACGATAGCGATGCGGCAAAAGCTTGCGAGCTGGGCTTGAGTGATTTTTCCCAGAACATCGTCCAGCTGTCTCACCGGCTCGATCCATCAATGTACATACATACCATAGCGAACGATGTTGCGAGTCACTGCGATGATGATTTCGTGCTTTCCGAGTCATGTACTCAAGATGAATATGCGATGAAGTAGCGGTTCAACAACCCTGAGAAGTACACCTCGATTTGTACGGCAGCTACAGCTTGACTACCGCAGCAGCCCAGAGGAGCCTTGTGTCGTTCAAGAAACAGAGTCCGGGCACGTGCCTTGAACGTAATTCCAATTCCATCCACTACTCAGTGGAGGGCTTCGTCATCCTCGCCAGGCTCTCGTACCTTCGAACTGACCACCGACCGACGGTGGTCCTGCTTGCTTGCTAATCACATTGCGACTCGGCTCCCGATTTCACCTTCCGAATGGAGACTTGACCTGAAATACTGGTGCCTTGAAGATAATGATACCCTCGGTCGGCGAGGCATCCGATATCTACTATTACCCGAACGCAAGGAGCCGATGGGACTTGTTGCGATCGAATACCACTAATCTCGCCTGCCGGAATAGAACTATTAGACACCCTGGAGCGATGTTGTGAACTTGACTTGAAGCTCTCGTCCATGGCTCTAGTTAACATATAGTCGGGCTCACGTGATACTATCCAAGTGCCCCACATCTCCATCCGGGCGCGCAAAGAGCTCTAAACCATCATGCCGCGGATACGTCCTGGTGGTCGTCCAATTCGTCACTTGAGCTGCTTTCCCGCTCATTTTGTCGCCTCACCACCTTGCCAAAAGACAAAAAAAAAAACCTGGTCACTGAATCTACGATTAGGGTGGTAGTAACCACGGCAAGCCCCTCAGCTTACCTTCCTCTACTTCGCTCCTCGCGCAACACCACCGCCGTCGAAAATCATCCATAATGAATGCGCTTATGCAGTCCTCGCTGAACGAGGTTGAATCTAAGCTCAACACGCTTCTCAAACACCTGACTTCCTCTCCCGGCGCTCTGGGTGCTCCTGCAGCCGCCGTGTCTTTGCTGGAAGCCGATGACACACTCACCTCCTCCATCCAAACGCTTCGACTTCATCAGGACAACTATGCAAAGATCCTTCAGCTGCGCAGTGAAGCAGACCGCCTCGAAGAACGCGTCAAGAATATTGTGAGAGACTTGGAACGATTCGACAAGGAAATCAGGGAAGCATGTGGTGACGACGACGACGAGGACAGTAGTAGTGACTGGGACACCGAGGACGAGAGCGGGTCGAAGAGAGAAAGCGCCGTCAGCCAGCGTACCGCTGCTCGCAAGGAGATTGATTACCGACTTCTGCTGGACTTTGCGCGACGAATCAGCAAATACAACCAAGAAGCCGCGGCCGACGTGGCCAAGGGGCTCAGTCGAGACAACCCTTTGGAGAAGCCAACCAAGATTGCGGCAAAAGACCAGGTCATGACGGGGACAAACGGAGAGACAGGGACGGCCGAAGATAGCGCCGACCCCGTTACGACGTTGACCAAGGAAGCAACGCAATGGCTGGATGACTCGGCGAATCTTACTCGCGAGGCCAATATGCTTCCATACCCCGCGGAGGACCGGATACGCATGGGTGTCATGGGGAAGATGTCGATAGAGAGTAATGATCCGGATACGGAACTGGAAAAGATGCTGCGTAGTGCGGAAGGTCTGGACGTTGCAGAAGCATCAGAGCCACTCCCGCCGCCGCCTACTGAACCACCAGCACACGAGCCGGTGAAGCCCTCCGCTCCGCCCGCTGGGACATCTGCTGCTCCAGCGGCGCCTCGCCCGGCGCCCGCGCCCAAGCCCAAACCCAAAGCGACATTGGACCTTGATCTTTACGATCCTGACGACGATGACTTTTGAGTCTACCGTTTCATGAAGCCTATTTAGGTTTTGATTCTCCCAAAATGATGATAATGATACCAAGAAAGCGAATTGTTCAGATGTCATAGAGAAAATGTCCAGATCCATAGTAAACCCCTCCGAGGAGACTTGGTATAGTTAAATATGCGCTTCAAATGATCATGCTAGATTGCTCTACAGTATGCATCTGGTAGACTGAGATTTGACGCCTTTCCGCATGTCCAAGACATTGGGAGGTGGGCTACCTCAATCAGTCCACTTGGCGCGAGTCCCTCGGTACTGACTGACAGAAGCAAAGTCGTTCTTTTCCCGACGAAGCTGGTCGCTGATGGCTGCCTCTTATCAAGGAGACGAGGAGAGCGCTTGGCCAGCATCAAAGATCTGGGCAAGGGATTTCACCAAAGATTGGCTAGTACCCTGAGACCATCTGGTACACAACACCTGTGATGTGTGCTAATGAAATCAGCCGAATGTTCCGAACGCCGAGTACATGATTTTAAGCCGTGGTCCATTCAGAAAGCGAACGGCAGGACGCAACTGGTACCATTCGCAAAACTAGGACACCCTCAAGGAAATTTACAGAAATGGCACTTTTTCATCTGGGCCATTACCCGCGATTCCAAGAGGATTGAAGCTTTTCAACAGCGTAATCTGTGGCGAGACCAAGATCGGCCTCAATACCTCGCAGAAGGTCGACAATGATCTGCCGTTCGTTGCCGCTTTCCAGACATTGTCCCATAGCATATAATAGCGGAATCATATTGATTCGAACCTCGGCATGTGGTCGACCAAGAGCTATGCCGCAGACCTCGCGACAACGATGTTCAACTTCCTTGGTGACTTCTCTGTATCCTTGCAGACGGTCAAATGCCGTGCTCGGCCCGCTGAGCTCGTCCGGGGGACGGTTCAGCAAGAGCGCGATTCGAACGAAGTTATAATGCTGCATGGCAGCCGCACACGTGGACAATGCATGGAACACCTCTGGGAAGGGTGCTGGCGTGCTGTTCGCCGTGCTTGACGGATCCCGAGGATGCTCAATGCGAACACAGGGACGTATCGTTTCCGGAACGCCCTCAAACCAAGTTTGCAAATCGAAACATAGGCCTAGCCATGTATTTGTGTCGGGATACTGAGGTGACTGTGCTGAGATCGCATGAGAGTCCTCGGAAATGGAGGAAGGAGTCCGTGTGACTGGGGATCCTGTCCACTGGGCGACTTGCGCTTGTTTGGACCGGGCCAGGAAATTTACCACTTTGATTGCTAGCCAATAAAGACTGTTGAGAGTCTTGTCTTCCTTTGCAATGTAGGGGCAGACAGTGTCAATGATTTGTGCCTTCTCGTTTTCGTCAATGGACATTCCCGCTGCCCGCCACAGCGACGTATCGGACGGGTTGAGATGGGTCTGCGCGCGTATGTAGTATGACCCAAGGTAGTCCAGACGCGCAAAATTCCAGAAGCTGGCTCGTATGGCGTGAGAGAAGGTTGGGTTGTTTGTGCTCATAGCCATCTTCAGCATTTCGAACACTTCTTGAATGCCTGCGAGATACCTGGTTTTGATTTGATGAGTTGTCAGTTGACCGGGTGAGTTAAGGGCTCTTCGCATATCAGGTCAACGAGGTCACTTGACTCACATATGCCATTCTTCGCCTTTCGCGTCCAACAGCTTATAGGAAATTAATATCACGACAGTTGCGAAGATATCTTCAACTTTTCGCAAGAATGTCCCATCTTCGAAACCCTTCCCCTCGGTTGTCAATCCCAGCTGAGTCGGCAACCAGCGTTTGAGGACGTCGACTGGCGAATCTAGCACTGCCGAAGTCGATACGCTGGAATAGCCATCCGATGCAGACGCAGCGAGATCGGATATCGCAAGGTAGTAGTAATTGACTCCCTTAAGAAACCAGTCCACCGCCCCAGAGTTGGGATATATCTCGCTCGCCGCTGGACTCGTCAAGATTCCTCGGCCGGTGTGGCACTTCACCCCTTTGACTCGACCGAGCTGCTTGGCTGCAAATGCAGCCATGGCGTATCTCATTGATACATTGTTGAGAGCTCTGATGGGAACATGTCCTGAGAAGAACTTTGCCGCATCCGAAAGATCCAGCCTAAAGAGCGGAGTCAATGTCTGTTATTCCAAAAGCAAGAGACACGTATTTGTAGGCTTGGCTTACCAAGGAGCGAGGTTCTCTGCAAAGTGACGCGTCAAGAATGCCAACTCGTGTTCGGTTCCGGTCATGAGCTCGGAAAAGATGTCGCGGAAATCTTCATGCTCCTCAGTGTGCTTCATTGAGCTATCCGCAGTAGACGGCCTTTGATCATGATGACTGGGCCAAGCGGCGTGGGCAATATTGTTGGATTCGTGGGTCAACTCGAGCACATTTCCCCCATTGCTAGGCATTCCTGGGCTTCTTGATGAGCTCCTTGATGCGTCGCGTGGGTTCGCACCATGAGGGGATCGCGTATAGTGTCCCGAAGTTGTCTGTTGGAATGAAAAAGGCAGGCTTGCAGGGTCTGACACAAGACCAGGGTGGGCTGAGCCAAAGGATTCGCCTGTAGATGGACTAGGTCCGCCTCCTGCTTGTGCTAGCGCAGGATGAAGAGCGAGCTCGGGACCAGACACTTCACTTGTCAAGAATACAGGCTCATTGCCTCTCATTTGCGAAGTAGTACTGAAGCTCTGAGGACAAATGCTTCCAGTATCATTTCCATGGTCCTGTGCAACGGGGTTAGCGCTTGGATCACATCGACAAGTGGTCAAGGTAGGTCGATTCCAGTGATATCTACCTCTGCGTTTGTCTTCGCATGACTTTCCTGATAAGGCGCATATCGACGACGCACAGTAGCCCCCTGGTCAATAAACTTTCGAGTCTGTGAATATCCAGGACATTCTACGCCTGCATTGATGCATCGCTGGCATTGTGGACGAATCTCATCGCACTTGAAGAGTGTCAGTCAGAGAGGCAATATCGGTATCCCAACCCAGAGTTTTATACTTTAATGTGACGCTTTTTACAACGTTCGCAAGCCTTATTTGAAGGGACTCCAGGCATGATGCTTTGTTGTTGCGACTTTGAGTCGTCTCCACGGACTGCCCACTGTACAGCACGCGGCTACTCACTTTCCGAGGGTTACGACACCCTTGACGCTGATTAAGCGGTATGTTTGTGAAGTTGCAATGGTCGCCTTATTGTTGTGTTTGCTCTTCACATATCGGAAATGGTGGTCCAATTCCATTCGCTTAACAAGTGCATTTCCCGCATTAGTAGGGATTTACGATCCATGAGGTACTATGACGCCCTCGAGGGAGAGCTTGTTATCTAAGCCGGCAATATCTCGGCAGATATTCGGAAGCCCTTCCTACTGAGTCCTGACCCTGATGCAACTCAGTCAAAGGCCAACGCCCAGAGCTTCATGCCAAGAAAGCACATCCAGTCCTCACTCGTTACCTGTGGTCCTGGATTTAATGTCGGTGATTTCCACGGAAAACTTCCTATAAAAGATTCAAGTTCGTGATCCTTTGGTGGACAAAGCCGACAAAAGGAACAACATGGATTCCTGGACGGAGAGGCCGACCGGCAAACACCGTCGGCAACTTGGTTTCAATGCGATCGGACGGTACTAAGCTTGGTGTGCAACACTACTGCTACTGAGAATCTAGACCACTCAGTAGAGTCAGCAATGTCCTGCTAACTTGATCGGCGCGGTGCTGCTTTGTACGGTTGTGTTGTATTCAGAGCTGTTAGAAGCGATCACTTGCAAGCTTGCAAGCTTGATTTGCGATCTGATCTGGCCGCCTCATAACTCGGCAGTCATTTACCGTCGGACGGAGTTGCTACATAGATACACCCTCAAGACACACGAAGGACTGGGCTGAACAGCCGGGTTCATGTCCCGTTCAACCAGTGTTGAGTTTGTGTTGGTCGAGTCAGCAATGCTGTCACCTACAGTTGCACGCTTCGTTGCAGGACTTCCTGATAGCAAGGTTCTAATACAACTCGCGAGCAACTATCACAAGACGTTAGGAGTTATACGTTTACACGTCCTGTGGTCTACTCATGTCGAATGATTGCTACCTCCTGCTTTCCCCAATGCATGATTTCCATGCAATGCCATTATCGGTGCCAGTCCAATGCATGATCGTGCATGTTTGTCGTTTGATGGCCGTGGGTAGCCGAGCAGAATTACCCGCAGGGCGTCGTCTTAAGTCGGAGACTTCTTTCCATTTTGCTGACCCTTCAAGGGTTGACTTCAATCTGACGGTATCTCGTGAGCTTTGCAATCTCCCTCAGGGGGTTACAATCACTAATAAAGCATGATTCAAAACGCGAGCAAAGCGTGCTGATGCTACTCCGCATCATGGCAGATCAGGATATTGTATCCCCCGCAAACTGAGGGAAGAATATGCCCCATAATGACTAAAGATCAACATAGATCAGCACTCCACCTACGACAAGTGGAGACCCTGGTTCCTACCTAGCTCAGTGCTAGGAAGATGTTCAGAAACACTTCTTTAATTCTCTTCATGCAGAGTTCCCTCCGGGAAGGCCTTGCATGTGCCGCAGACATCAGGTGCAAGCACTTTCAACGCACGGAATGCATGCGTTTGCTGGAGCCCGTCATAGCTGTTGCTGGACGGGCCATTGTCCGGAAAGCAAATGTCGCACTATGCAGATCTTGAGTACTACAGTACTAAGTGCCTCGTTCGATCTGCCTCATGGGTCTTCATGTATTGGTCTCATCAACTTTTTACCCTCTCTAGCCCCGGCCTCGAAGGCGGATCGGCAGTCCTACCGGAGGGGATGCGGAATGCTATTCACGCGTGGAGTCAAGCACAGTCAGAATGCGCGCGCTCACTTCTGAAACATAAAAAGCCCTGTCGTAGGATGCCTTCCATCTTTTGGTAAGACTCTCGCCTAGCTTTCCAACAATTCAAGCAAGCATGCGGCTGCATACTCTGCGCCCCGAAAACATACTGGCTGCGGCCTTCTGTGGCCCATTTGCTTTTGCGGCTTCAGTATCTTCTCTAAATGACTACGATGTACTGAAATATGTCAATCCTTTGATCGGAACGGCCAATGGAGGTACAAGAGACGGGTGCCCAAGAGGACAAGCGCCGAAATTTGACCCGCGACTAACACCTTCCATCTAGGCCATGTTTTTCCAGGAGCGACTTTGCCCTTTGGTAAGGAGCTCAAGAAGGTACTTCAGCGAAGTTGGATCTCTTCTGACAAATTAAGTAGGAATGGCTAAAGCTGTAGCTGACACCATAGGCGAGAATCAAGCCGGCTTCGCCTTTGATACCGACTATGTCACCGGCTTCTCCCACATGCATGACTCTGGCACCGGAGGCGTAAGACAGTCCGGTTCAACTGCATATAAGAAGCTACATACTGACAGCTTCTTTAGTCGCCATCACTGGGGAATTTTCCAATCTTTGCTCAGCCGTCTTGTTCAAATGACGACGTTAATCAATGCAAGTGGCAGCTCAACGACCGAGCAGTGGCGTGGGAAAAGGATTCAGTCAAGGCTCGCCCTGGCTACTTTAGTATCTCTCTGGCAAATGGTGTTCAGGCCGAGATGACGACTACCAATCGATCTGCACTGTATCGGTTCACTTTCGACAAGGGCCTACCCGAGGCTCTTAGTCCTGTCGTTCTGGTTGATCTGATCGATCTCCCACAGTCTCGAACGAATGGCACAGCGGAAGTCGATCGAAGCACCGGACGTCTGACTGGAAACGGCACCTTTAGTCCAAGTTTTGGCATCGGGTCCTACGATCTGCACTTTTGCGTCGATTTCAAAGGTGCCGAGCTTCGCGACACAGGTGCCTGGACTAAGAATCGAGCAGGGATCACAACGGATTCAGTCTCAATGCTGGCAGATGGAACGAACACACCGGCATCCTTATCAGCTGGAACGTTCGCAAGATTTCATAGTCCGGCAAACCGCACTATACTTGCGCGGGTGGGTGTGAGCTTCATGAGTGTTGATCAAGCCTGTGCCAACGCCCAACGCGAACAGCCCGATTTTGACTTCGAGGGGACCAGGTCTGCAGCGGAGGCTGCTTGGAGGAAGAAGTTGAGTGTGGTGACCGTCGACGCTTCCGGGGTCTCAGATGACTTTCAGGAGATCTTCTGGAGCGGCGCATACAGGTCGCTTATCAGCCCACAGGATTATACAGGGGAAAACCCGCTCTGGCAAAGCGATGAGCCTTACTATGACAGCTACTACTGGTAAGTCAATGTCTTTGATTACTTGGGATCAACTCGTGATGTGAAAGCGGCAAGCTCACATGTGTTGTGTAGTATTTGGGACTCGTTCCGCAGTATTCATCCTTTGTTGACGATCGTCGACCCCGTCTCGCAGTCTCGCATGCTACGCAGTCTGATTGACATTTATCGTCACGAAGGATATCTTCCCGATTGTCGCATGTCGCTCTGTAAAGGCTTCACCCAGGGTGGCTCCAACGCAGATGTTCTCATGGCAGATGCCTACCTGAAAAAGGTGCAAGACATCGACTGGAACACCGCTTACGAAGCGGTGGTGAAAGACGCCGAAGTTGAGCCCGCAAACTGGAATGTCGAGGGTCGCGGTGGTCTAACGAGCTGGAAGAGCCTCGGATACATACCGACTGACGACTTCGACCCCTATGGAGTGGGCACCCACACGCGGAGTATTTCACGCACGGTCGAATATGCCTATAACGATTTCTGCATCTCCGAAATGGCCAAGGGAATGGACAAACAGGCGGACTACGAGAAATACGCAAGCCGCTCCGGCAATTGGGCCCATATGTTCAAGGCGGATCAGACATCCAGCCTTAACGGGTCCGACACAACTTTTACTGGGTTTTTGCAACCCCGTTATATGAATGGAACCTGGGGCTATCAGGACCCGATCTTCTGTAGCCCATTGCTCAATTTCACCTCGTGCTACTTGAACCCAGACGGTCATGAGACTTACGAGGGCAGTTCATGGCTATATACGTTGTGAGTTCTGATCATGCGAATCTCTCGTTTTGCCATGTTGCATTGCCGGGCTTACAAGCTCAACGCATGTGCTAACTTAACCGATACCTCTTCTCCTTTGCAACACAGCTACGCACCACACGACATGGGAGCCCTCATCCACGCACTCGGTGGTGCGGACAAGTTCATCTCCCGCCTAGAATACCTCCATCAATCGGGTCTTCTCTACGTCGGCGACGAACAAGCCTTCCTGACCGTTTTCCAATTCCACTACGGCGGCAGACCCGCGCTCTCATCCAAATACAGCCACTTCTACATCCCCTCCCAGTTCAACACCACCGTCGCCGGTATTGCCGGAAACGATGACAGCGGGGCAATGGGATCTTTCGTCATGCTGAGTATGATGGGACTCTGGCCCGTGCCCGGTCAGGATGTGTACCTGATCACGCCTCCTTACTTCAAGGAGGTGAGTATTCGGAGCCCGGTGACAGGGAAGACGGCTACCATTCGCAATGTGAACTTCGATGCGAGTTACAAGGCTGTTTATATTCAGGGGGCCACGCTGAACGGTCAGAGCTGGACGAAGAATTGGCTCACTCATGATTTCTTTACTCAGGGTGGTGTTTTGGAATTGACGCTGGGTGCCACGGAGAGCGATTGGGGCACACGGAAGGAAGATTTGCCGCCGAGTTTGAGTAGTTATGAGTGATGAGGTAGGATGGTAGTTAGTGAATGGGTCTGGTGTGACCAAGCTCCTTTCACTATGTTGAGTTTTGATTTGGTGATCCTACGGAGAGGCCGAGACTGCCGGCTTGAAGCTACTATTTTGGCACAGAAAATGTCAAATTCGAACAAGGAGTGGTAGATAGCATCGAAAAGCTCAAGAGATCAAGTGCCTGAAGGTGTGGCGTTCAAACAAAGACACGATTGAGACTGTCATGATGACGGGATATCATAAATATACACAAGAATTGTTGCAGAGATGGCAAATTGGACAGAGGACTCGAACATCGGCTAAATGAGCACACAAAAAACAGCATTTCCATGAAATGGCAAGGGCTTGACAGAAAACATTGCCACCTGCGCCATATGAACAGAGAAGACGAGAAGAAAAAAAGGGATCTAGCATCTTGTGATCCCCCTCGAGGATCGTCAAGGAGTCTCGTTTGTAGCAGGAGCTCGCCGAGCCCAACCACTGAAAAATCCACCTCCACCCGCGCCAGCATTCGCGGAAGAGCCCGACGCGCGTGAATGATCCGATTGAATTGGCGATTGACTCAGGAAGGAATGGCGTTTTTCCAGCTTGGGTGCCTGCTGAGCGCCGGGCTTGCTGATCATCTTTCGTAAGGCCTCCAATTTCCCTTTGACTTCCTCCAACTCTTGCTTTGCTATGGCCTCGGCAGTTTTAGAATTGACCAGTTCCAGGAGCAGAGAGTCTTCGGCAGCAGGCTTCTGATTTTCCGTTGCCAGCACATTCTGTAGACCTAAGCTACTGGACCGCTTGTTGAAGACCGGGGGCTTCTGAGCGCTGGGCGGTGATTTGTGAGAATTGGTCCGCACCAGTCTGAGCTCACGGAGACCTCCCGAGGGAGAAGGCGTCTCATTCTCTGGGGACGCGAACGCACTATCCGGGGGAGTGACTGCTTCGGGCATCTTAAGCACTCGTAGTTCCTTGTTTAGTCGCTCCAGTCTTTGGCGGTCCCGGTAGCCGTCTTGAATCCGACTGCGTGCCTCTCGTAATTGCTCCTTGAGTGAGTTGTTCTCTTTTTCAAAGTCATCCATACGTCGGGTCAGGTCTAGACAACGGCTTGCTTCGACCTCGTGCATCTGTTTCCATCTAACCATGTCATCGTGCAACTGGTGTTTGGTTTGATAAACAGACGACCGTTGGTGTTCGTTGGAATCCACCGAGAAGCGATCCTGAGCCCTGGCAATCAAGTCCAGTGGCTGCGCTTCAGCCGATTGCTCTCGAATAAACTGAAGCATCTCCCTGGCCAAAGAGTGGTCTTCTTCACGTTCCTCTCGCTCCTGTTGCAGGTCACGCGTGAGATCGGCGTGCTGCCGTTGGAGATCGCCCAGTGCCATCAAAAGATCCTCAATTTGAGTGTGAAGGTCGCGGTCTTTATGATGGGAGGACATGTTGGACTTTCGTGACCTTTGATCGCTGTTTGGGGTTGCTGACAGCTCGGTTGGGGCCGTGCTGGCGTCGGATGTCGACTCAACCGAGTTCAGTGTGGAGGTGAGACTCTGCTTCGAGGTCGAGCGGCGAATGACGCTGGCAGGACGTGAGCAACCCTGATTGGGATTCAAAGTTTTGACCGAGTTGTGGGAGTTCGACCCAGCCCAAAGACGTCCGAGGAAACGAGAGGCAGCGGCTTGCATCTGAGGGAATGAGATCCCCGTTGGAACACCTTGAGATTGGTTGTAGCTGACTTCAAGGGCTTGAAGACTCTCGTGAGTGACGAGAGACGTTAGAGAGACAAAGTCGTTCACAAGATCGTCCGCATTGAATGCATATCTGCGACCATGGTTCAGCATCAGTGGGGAAAAGAGTGTATGCAGGTCAAGATTACGTACGTGTCCCACAGGCTGCGTGACAGCAGCAATTGCATCACGTCCTCGAACTCGGTGCAGGCCATGATCCGTTTCTCGTTGCGTTGCATCAGAGAGAGTGCGACTCGCATCAGAGTCTCACAGGCACCTTCCAGGAAGATGACATCGTAAATGCGGAGAAGCATTGGGAGAGGACAAGCCACCGCGAAGAAGGACAGGAACCATTGCGATACGTAGACCGGCTCGACTCCCAACACCTCGAGGTGTTGGAACAGCGCTGGACGCAGACGTGCCAAAAGGTTCTGGAATTGATACACGTGGAGGTGGAGGCCGGACAAATCTGGGAGGTAGCAGGTTCGAAGGTTGTAGTGGTCCATGAGCCTGTGTAATCGGGTCCGTCAGCAATCATGCTCGGGTAGTCTTTGGCTGGGATGTCGTCCACACTTACCGCACCAACACACAAAACGCCTCTACATCCGACATGTGCATCAAAAGTGGGCCAACCACAAAGCCCAATCCCTGACAGTACCCGATTTGCGAATCATACAAGCTGAAGCATCGTAAGACTCGCGCCAGCATGCGCTGGCCCTCTCCGTTGGGATCACGGAACATCTCCACGTTGGGGAAACTGCGGCCGATATCCTTTCCAATCAGTCCATCGTAAGGGCTGCTTTCGCCACTTAATCGCTGGAACTCTTCGACCAAAATGGGATCGCGCGCACCCGCCAAGCTCGGCCACACCACACCTCGCAGAGGTGGAGGCACACCTTGCTGAATCTTATTCGAGGTCAGCGTTGGGAGTCGCTGTGCGGTCTGGGGGTAATCTGCCACCAGGGCGGCCCAGAATTCTAGCTCGGTCATCGGGGGCGGTTGAAGTTGCGAGTACCGCAGTTCAGATCGTGTAGGTTCATTGATGAGTTTTTGGATTTGGAAGAGCGACTCGGAACGTGATTGTCGTTGATGTGTTCGCTGGTTGCGGGGCGCATTGGACAATGCGGATTTGGGATTCGTAGCCAGTGCATTGTTCTCTTGTTCGAGACGCGCCAGCAAAAGAGCCGTAGACTAGAAAAACACAACCGGTTGGTATTGTCAATCTCACATTCCACGGGCTGGCCCGCACGATCCGTTGAGTGGATCGAGAGTCGCGGAAAGGGCAAAGAAGAAGAAAACGAGCGGGAAAGGGGAAATGAGGGGGGGGGAGCCGCATTCCATGGGTTTCAACATACATCGTCCGATCCCTCTCCAC
The DNA here is from genome assembly GCA_014839625.1 of Penicillium ucsense. Lineage (NCBI taxonomy): Eukaryota > Fungi > Ascomycota > Eurotiomycetes > Eurotiales > Aspergillaceae > Penicillium > Penicillium ucsense. The sequence goes on along the minus strand of WIWV01000065.1, from coordinate 11,520 downwards.
GCGGCTCTTGTTCTTCGGTCCGGTCCAAGTCAGTCCAATCCCCTTCACTCTTGAATCCCTCATCATGCAAATCGAGCTTTCCGGCATTGTCATCCTGGGTGGTGGGCGAGGGCAGTTCGTCTGTGGGGATTGGGATGGGTTTGGCGGCATCCAGAAGCACCTTGGGGCCGAAGGACTCGGTTTGGTCCTGCAGGGTCACAGGGCTATGTGACTCGACTGGCGTGGGTGGAATGTTGAGACTTCGCCATTCTGGTTGTGTATGCTCTGAGTTGGACAGATTATCGGACAAGGCCACTGTGACCATCGAGTCGTGGTTAGGGACCTGTGGCGGTCCCACTGAAGCGGATGCGAAGCTCTCCATGTCTATGTAGACCTTCCCAGACTGAGGATGGGAGGGACCGAGGAAGCTGTGGTGATGACAAGAATGAGTGGTGGGAGACTGAATGGTGGTCAAACGAATGTCGGTCGTGTTTCATCAGCTGCATCCAGTTGCCAGCAGATGTTTGCTGCGCGTGGTCGCAACGTGTACGAGGGAAGAGCTGAAAGCAAACACACCCCCAGCGGTGATCCAGCACCACCTGTGATATGCGATTTGGTGAAAGGGGTCGACAGGAAGGGCTGGCCGAGCTGACAAGTGATGGGTAGCAAACGCGCGATCCAGAAGTCGAGGGGAGGCTGGCAATGGGAGGAATAGGAAAGTCGGACTCTATGGAAGGGAGTGCAATTATTCTCAGGAGGGGGCAGACGTCCCAGGCACTAAACCGGTATAGTCACTATAGTGAATAATAGTAATAGTTACCACTTTAGCACTTAACTTGACTAGTTGCTAAACACACCACGAGACTCCACTACGCCCCCTTTGGCTGTCCCCCCCTGTGGAGGAGTCTCGCCCCCCGGCGATCATCCACTGGCAAGCAAACTAGACGCTTCAGTGGATTCCCTTGCCTTGGTGGATGGCGTTCTAGTGTTTTCCTTTTGTCGTTGGACGTGATGGATGGTGGAAATGGTGAGTGCGGGACTGCGGATCCTCCACTTGGTCCCTCATCGCCAGTCCTTCGGCGTCATGATTCGGGTCAATCAGCGGGCAGATATTGTGTGTACATGAGCTACATACTGTACTTTCAACATTTTACAATGTCCAATGTACATAACTATCTCTATACTGAGTCACTGACTATACTCAGAGTCAGTACTCACTACTCAGTAATAGTAGTACCATGATACTACTACAGTGGTAAAGTCTCAGAGTCTAGTATCTCCCGCTGTATGCAAACTTCTCCCGTCTCAGCCCTGACGCAGGAACTAATCTGCAACTCTACCGACCGTCTTTTCTTGGCGGTGGACACGGAAGGAGCTTAACACTATGTAGATCCAGCGTTGGAGCACCGAGAATTCAACCCTCTGAAAGATTCTTGTCGTCCGTCTGAGCAAGACCCGAACATCAAAAAGAAGCCATTCTTCTTCGACGACTGTAAGCGTGGAATGTACCCCCCAGCCTGGAACTCTCGCATCGCCACCGTCTTCGCTCGTGGAGAAGAATCTGCGGTCGACTTGCGAGGGTCGGGTGGGTTGTGGTTTCGGAGTCTTCCATCGAGCCTGATTGCCCAAACACCTCTTACTTTGAGTTCTTTCCTGTCCCACGGTTCAGAGAAGCGATTAATCAGGGCAATACGAGGTGTGACACCACGGGCAAGATCACCTTGTGTAATTTTTCTATCTTCTGATTGGTTCGACGAGCATAAAAAGGACATTAATTGGTTGGATTCCGCGGATCCATATTGAAACATTGTTACCGCTGGCCCCCTGAGACCGTCATAAAACAAGTTTCATGCTTCCCCACACATGAATCAGCCTCCATCAATAGACTGTCTTCCTTCACATCAGGCAAAACTCATGCTAGGTCATGATTCCCCAGCACGATCACAAGATCTGAATTGGCATACGAGGAGTACCGAAACAATATGAACGTGGAGGGCTCGGCGCGTGTCATTTGTGTACACATGTGTAATCCTGCAAGTCAGTAGAATTCGCATGATTCAATGCCGGCGCCTACTTCATAGCAATATATACAAACTCCAGCCCCATGCCTGTAGGGCGGTTATGGTTGAAACTTGGGAGTGCTAACTGCTCAGGGTATCATCCACGGTCGTGTTATCAGCCTGTCCGATCATGTTCTTTTTGTAAGCTAAAATAATCGAGCGTTCTCGTGGGCGGTCAGCCAGAAGTGCTTCACCATCCATTCAACCCATTTTATCACTGGGATGCGCAGACACGGCCCCTTGTAGAGTGGCTGGGCATCTCGCTTTGAATAGAACATGCGCACCAGTCGTCGAGTATTGTACCTTGCTTTGATAAACACCTCGGGACCCACGTGAGGGTGTATAAATGCGCCGTATTGCATCCCAGTGACCACCAAGTCGCTGACCACTGACCACACAATATTCGTACTTCGTGCTGACGTGCTCAGCTCACCTAAGGCTGTGTAAGACATATTCTCTTATCTGATTCTTACATACACACACCGAAATGATACCTGCGAGAATACGATTTCCAAAATCTGGCACCACTTGAAGACTCACTTGAGGATCTTGATTTCCATAGCAGACTCCTGTCAGAGCAGGACATGTTCAGATCGGGCTGAAATGGTCCTACTGAGCGAATGAGACACAAATTCTTGTCTTCGAAACACACGAGTCCAGCCCTAGGAGCCCAAGCCTAGCAGGGTATGTTGAATGGGGGTGAGACGGAATTGACAGAATTGTGACTTGAAACGAGCTGTCGCTGTGCAAAGCTCAAGTCATCTCTCGTGGTGAAACCGCTCTTTCACTTTTACATAGGAGCGTGAAATGATTGGATATGCGGCGTCGATCCTAAGCACTGGGCCCCGACCCCATCGGGTAACTGACAGTCTCCCACACCTCCACCTGGAGATGGTTGAAAGCTGCGCGAACTCAAGAGGAACAGTCGATTTCTTGGATCAAGATTCGGCGCAGCGTGTCCCCAGCGCCTAACAGCGCAGACATGGGCTCTGAATATGAGCCCTAAATGTAGAGTCTTTTAGAATGTACAAAATACTGAATTGTCTCAATGAGGGCAGCAGCGTCTTGCAAGCGACTAGCTAGACTGAGATCACTGAATGCTATGCAACACGCTTGACCTACGCAGATGACGCGATCGGAACGTCTGGATTCTGCCACCGATAAGCCGCAACATTCACGGAGAGTTTTTCACGTGCAGCACCACAGTGCAACACTGATTTGTTTAGAAATTGCTGCTTTGGGACACAAGTGGGGTAAGGCGGTCGAGGAATAAGGTTGGTCCGACGAGCCACGCAGCTCACCGCCCGAATATGTGCCGGCAGTCGCGTTTCAGCAAAACAAAGAATCAAAGAAGTTGTTTCCCCTCCTTCCACACTCGCTTCTGGACCTGTCATGCTAACCATCTAGTTCCTTCTCAACTTTCATTCACTCCCAAGTCACCCCGTGGTCTTCGTTGAGCCCTCAATTCCCTCATTGATCGGCCTGATACCGAATTTCTCGGTCGTTCAGCGCCGCAATCCCCTGATCATGGAGGACTCAGAGATTGACAATGATTCCATTTTTAACATCAGCGACGATGACAACTCAGATTTCGAACCAGAGAAGCCAGCAGTGGTAAGTCTACGTCTCTAGTGGCGAGTCGCCAGGCGAAGTCAGGCTGACTCGAAGACTCGACAGAAAACCAAGGCCAAAGCTGCGCCAAAGAAGGTTGCTGCGAAGGCTGCCCCCAAAAAGGCTCCTGCGAAGCCCAGGGCCAAACCTGCTGCCAAAAAGAAGGCCAAGGCCGATACTGAGGACGAGGCCTCGAATGTCGCATTGTCCGACGATGACGCCGACTCCCTTCTCTCCCAGACCCCTCCCAAGGCGAAAAAGGCCCCTGCGGCGAAGCGTGCGGGCTCAAAGCCTCTGGCAGACCTCGAAAATGAGGCGTTTGGCGGAGATGGCGCGTCAGATGCCCCCCCAGAGAAGGGAAGCGCATCCGAGAAATACCAGAAGGTAAGCTTCAAGCAGAGACCTCGACTGCACAGCGGAAATGCCCATGCTAACACGGGGTCGCTATCAACAGCTCACACAACTTGAACACATCACGAAACGTCCCGATACATACATTGGCTCAGTCGAGCGCACAACTCAGCAGATGTGGGTTTACAATTCCGAAACCGATTCCATGGAGTTCCGCAACGTCTCATACGTGCCGGGCCTGTACAAGATCTTCGATGAGATCGTCGTCAACGCCGCCGACAACAAGCAGAACGATAAGAACATGAACGAGATTCGCGTGACAATCAGTCGCGAGGCTGGTGAGATCAGCGTCTGGAACAATGGACGTGGTATTCCAATTGAGATCCACTCTAAAGAAGGGATCTATGTTCCTGAGCTCATTTTCGGCCATCTTTTGACCTCCTCAAACTACGACGATGCGCAGGCAAAAGTTACAGGTGGCCGAAACGGTTTCGGTGCCAAGCTCTGCAATGTGTTCTCCACCGAGTTCACCCTCGAGACCCAAGACTCGCGCCAGAAAAAGAGGTACAAGCAGACCTGGACGGAAAACATGAGTAAAATGGGCAAAGCCAAGATCACAGAAGCCAAGGGCGACGATTTCACAAAAGTTTCTTTCAAGCCGGATTTCGTGCGATTCGGCATGGACGGCATTGATGATGATTTTGAGGCCCTCGTGAAGCGCAGAATCTACGATCTGGCTGGTACCACGGGTGTCGCCGTCAAGCTCAACGGTACCCGTGTGCCTGTGCGCAATTTCAGAAAGTACATGGAACTGTACACTAAGGCTATTCGCAGAGAGCGTGGCGAGGAAGGCCCTGCTCCCAAGGACGAGATCATCACCTGCAGCCCCGATCCTCGTTGGGAGATTGGATTCACAGTCTCGGACGGTGCTTTCCAGCAGGTCTCATTCGTCAACTCCATCGCTACCACATCTGGAGGTACACATGTCAACTATATTGCGGATCAGATTTGCAATCGTCTGGCAGAGCAAGTGAAGAAGAAGAACAAGACCGGTGCCACGTTGAAGCCGGCGCAAATCCGAAACCACATTTTCATCTTTGTCAATGCGCTCATCGTCAACCCGGCCTTCAATTCTCAGACCAAGGAACAATTGACCACAAAAGCCAGTCAGTTTGGCAGCAAGTGCATCCTTGAGGAAGATTTCTACAAGAAGATTCTCAAGACCGATGTGATGAACAACATCCTCCATTTCGCAGCCCAGAAAGCAGATCAAATTTTGAAGAAGGGGGACGTCGGTCGTCGTACGCGCATGAACAACCCCAAATTGGTCGAAGCCAACAAGGCCGGTACTCGCGAGGGTCATCACTGCACATTGATTCTCACTGAGGGTGACTCCGCCAAGGGCCTGGCAATGGCTGGACGAGCTGTTGTTGGTCCCGATCTTTTCGGCGTATTCCCCCTTCGTGGAAAGCTACTCAACGTTCGCGACGCAACCTTCGACCAAATCTCCAAGAATCAAGAAATCCAGAACATCAAGAACTTCATCGGTCTGCAGCACAAGAAGGAATACACCGACACCAAAGGACTACGATACGGTCATCTGATGATCATGACGGATCAGGATCATGATGGAAGCCATATTAAGGGTCTGCTGATCAACTTCCTTCAGGCGCAATTCCCAAGTCTGCTGAAGATTCCCGAGTTCCTCATCGAGTTCATCACTCCTATCATCAAAGTTTGGAAGGGTGATCCTAAGAACCCCACCAAGTCGCGATCCTTCTTCACTATGCCCGAATACCATGCCTGGGAAGAGGATCACAAGAATGAGCGTGGGTGGGAACACAAGTACTACAAGGGTTTGGGTACCAGCTCTACTGAAGATGCCCAAATCTACTTCCGCGACTTGGACCGACATCTCAAGGAGTTCCATACAATGCAGGACGGTGAAGACGCCCTCATTGAGCTTGCTTTTTCAAAGAAAAAGGCCGACGAGCGTAAGGAATGGCTGCGTCAGTTCAAGCCTGGCACTTACCTTGATCACTCCACTGACAAGATCTCCTATACGGACTTCATCAACAAGGAGTTGATTCTGTTCAGTATGGCTGACAACCAGCGGTCCATCCCCTCGGTGGTCGATGGCTTGAAGCCGGGACAACGTAAAGTTCTTTACACCTGCTTCCGCCGTAATCTGAAGAAGGACATGAAGGTTGTTGAATTAGCAGGTCTCGTCTCAGGATTGACGGCTTATCAACACGGCGAAGCCTCGCTGCAGCAGACCATTGTTGGTCTGGCTCAGACTTTTGTCGGGTCAAACAACCTCAACACACTCGAGCCCAGTGGAAATTTCGGTAGTCGACTGCAAGGCGGTGGTGACTGTGCGTCAGCTCGTTACATTTACACACGCTTATCGCCCTTTGCTCGAAAGGTCTTCCATCAGGCCGATGAGCCTCTACTGACATACAATGAGGATGACGGCAAGAAGATTGAACCGGAGACCTACATGCCTGTGGTGCCTTTGATTTTGATCAATGGTGCTGACGGTATCGGTACTGGTTGGAGCTCTTCGATCCCCAATTACAATCCAGAGGACATTGTTGCTAACATCTACCGTCTGATGGACGGTCAAGAAATCGTACCTATGCAGCCATGGTTCCGGGGCTTCACTGGTGAGATTGAGAACGTTGGTGGAGATCGCTACAAGTTCAGCGGAATTATCAAGGAGACCGGCGAGAAGGAGGTTGAAATTACTGAATTGCCGATCCGTACATGGACCCAAGACTTCAAAGACAAACTGGAGGACATCATCAAGGCCGAGAAAGTGCCCTCCTTCATCAAGGACTATAAGGATTACAACACCCACAGCAAGGTGCACTTTGTGATTCAGCTCGACGAGAAGAACATGAAAATGTCCGGCTCTGAGAACTGGGAGGAAAAATTCAAACTCTCGAAGACAATTGCGACCACTAACTTGGTGGCATTCGATGCGGAGGGGCGTATCACCAAGTATGCTACCGTCGATGACATTCTGAAAGAATTCTATACCATCCGCCTCAAGTATTACGAGCGGCGTAAGCAGCATCAGCTTTCCGAACTGCAGAAAGAGTTGGAAAAGCTGAGCAATCAGGCTCGTTTTATCATGATGATCATCGAGGGCACTCTGGTCATCTCAAAGAAAAAGAAGTCCGTCCTCGTTCTCGAATTGAAGGAGAAAGGCTTCAAACCCTTCCCTAAAGTCGCCGATGCGGTCAAGATGGGTGAGGATGAACCTGCGATGGAGGATCCTGAGGAGACTGAGGATCAGGATGTGGAAGTGCTGTCCAGCTCGTACGACTACCTCCTTGGTATGCCAATGTGGTCGCTCACCCAAGAGCGAGTCGAGCGCCTTCGTCGCCAGATTGGCGATCGTGAGATGGACATCGACACGCTGATCAAGTTGTCCAAGGAGGACATCTGGAAGAAGGACCTGGAGGAGTTCATTACCGAGTGGCGCTTCCAACTGGAGGACGAGGCGCGTCGAGTCCGAAAAGTTCAAAACATGGGTCGACGAGGCTCATCCAAACTCATGACTGGTGGCGCTAGAGGCGCCGCAGCGGCGCGCAAGCGGAAGGCTGCCGCCGGTGACGATCCTGATGATGCAGATTTTGCAGCCCCCAAGCCAAAGAAGACCGCTGCAGCCAAGAAGAAGGAGCCTGCGGTCAATAGTCTTGCCAACTTCCTCAACAAGACGACGACGAAGGAGCCGAAGCCCAAGGTCGTGAAGCCTCAGGACACTGATGATGATTTTGATCTCGGAACGGAGGTTCTTCCTAAGAAACAGCGTGGTGCAGCCGCGCAGAAGGCCGAGGGGAAGACCGAAGATGCTACTCTCGATCTTGAAGAAGTTCCGTTGAATGACTCATCCCATGCCTCGGGCCGGGGGCAGCCTTCTAGTGATCCGATGGAGGTTGACGAAGTCAGAAAAACTGTAGCTGCGAAGCCAGCTCCCAAGGCAGCCGCGAAGCGTGGTCCCAAGGCTAAGGCCGCAATCGATGAGGATGAAGACGACGATGATGCCTTCCTCGAAATTGCGAAAGCAACGGCCTCAAAGCCGGCTCCAAAGACTGGCAGAGCCCGTAAACCTGTCAAGTACATTGCAGAAGATGAATCCGACAGCAGCAATGGCGATGATCTCCTGGGCGATGTCAGTCAGATGGTCAAAGGGATCGGTGGCGATGACGCAAATGCCCGACCTCTGATTTCAGAGCGCTCGCGCGCCGGTAGTAGTGCCAGCTTGATTGCGCCGACCAAGTCTAAAACCAGCGAGTTTGATCCTGACGAGACCGACTACAGCAAACTACTTCCACAAAGCTCCCCTCGTCGCGCACTCAAGGTCACATCCAAGGACAAGGATGTCTCTAGGATCGGAGATGACGAAGACGAGCCAGAAGAGCTCGAGGCCCCGGCGAAGGCTGCTCCGAAATCCAAGGCGGCCCCCAAGGCGAAGGTGGCCCCGAAGACCGCTGCAGCTGCGGGTCCCAAGGCTCGTGGCCGTCCTCCTAAAAAGGAGCCGGCGAAGGCCGCTGCTTCTCCGGCCGCCAAGGCGTACGCTGCCAAGGTCGCTAAGACCACCAAGAATAGCGCTCTGAACGACGATTTCTCTGAAGATGACATTGATGCCATGGCCAATGATATCTTGGATTCGCCGGCAGGCAAGTTCGATGGGTCAGACGACGAACCTGTCGCACCTCGACGAGCCGCAGCAAGACCTGCTCGTCGTACTGCTGCCGCAGCGAGGAAAACTTACGTGATTGAGGACGACAGTGATGAAGAGGCGTCGGCTGACGATTTTGACGATGAGAGTGATTAGTCCGCCTCACATTTGCCTGGGCTTCACATTGCATTCATAGTCCTGGCTCGATCATCTTCACCTTACACTACTTGACGGTTTAACTTATTTCTCTACACTGAATATTTGGTGACTATTCTTCGCGTTCGCGTTCACGTTCGAGTGATGCAATTTTCTTATGGGTCTATTTCTTGTAACGGCGGTGCCGGCGGGGTGTAGTTCCAGGAAACAAATACAGAGTCTTGATTTCTTTTCCATCGCTTCGATAGGTCTTGACGTTTGCGTAGCTACCTACAGCAAATAAACAACCTCTTCAAAAGACCGTCAAATGTCTTGTCATTATCATCAAGAAGGACAAGGTATGACTTGCACATGAGAAACATCCACCTCGCCTTGGTAAACACCGTTGAAATCACTCTCCAAAATCAGCGCCATCCCAGTCTATTTGAACACCGATCCAATGACATTTGACTCATTCATGAAGAAAAATTCACACCCCAGTACCTCTTTCCAACAGATCTAGCCGACAAGCCTTCGTTCAAATCGAGACACGACGGCGTTTGCGGCTCCGGGGATTGGAACTGGCGAGAGAATACTCAGGGGCCGACTGCTCCAGGCCTCGCTCGTTGTTCTCGTCGGAATCACCATCATTGTTTCGGCAAGAAGCGCGTTGCATATGCATGTGGAGCAGAGCATGGGCGGCTCTGATCTCCCGGCCAATTCGAATGGAAGGAGGCGTGATCTGAGGCTCTTCGTCTGCATGGCCGTTGCCGTTACCATGGCCGTTACCATGGCCGGTGCCGTTGCCGTTGCGTGAGGGATATCTCTTGGTCTCGCTCGTATCACGGACAGCGTCATACTTCAAAGACGAGCTGGCATGGCGTGGTCCGCGGTACTCTTCATCATCCTCGTTTTCGTCCTCATCCATCAAAGTGCTATCGTCTGGCGAGGTGGAAAGATCGTCACCGAGCTCCGAGTCTGCATCCGCGGAGTCACGGCCAACGCCGGCCACGTTGGTCATGTCCGGCTTGCGACGAGGAGGGTGGGAGCGAGGGACAGGGGCCGATTCTGCGTCCGAGTCGCTGCCGTCGAGTCGCAGTGTCAGGGCACCCAGTCTGCGAGCAGAGGCCTCATTGAGAAGGCTGCGAGACTCGCTGAGAGCAGGGTGCGAGCTAGGAGGCCGGTTGATCGGGGTGAAGCCATGGTGCGCAGGGCTATGGGGTGAGCCCGAGTACGGCTCAGAAGAAGAGCCGCGCATACTGCTGGCACTGTCGTCGTATCTGTGTCGAGCCACTCTGCTTGAGACGGAGGACGAGTCCCACTGTTCTGCGTTGAGGATCAGGACGGGCCGCGCGAACTGGTTTTGGAGGACTGGAAGGTGACGGTGTGGTGGAGGGGACGGTTCTTGGGTAGTAGGAAGGCGCTCAAGGAGTCTGTAGCGACGCGAAAGCTCTGCTGCCTCTTGGACGATCCGGGGATCGATGATCATACGATTGAAGTTGAAATGATCGTCTGGGGGAACGCAGAGCTCAGGGAAATCCAGTCCAAATATCGGAGTGAGTAGGAAACGAATCTCCCAGCAGAAAGTCGCGGCGATGGCCTTGGCTGCCTCAAATGGCATCCAATAGCCTGGATAAATTTTAGTCTTCAGCTTTGTCCAACAAGGAATACGTGTTTGTGGTTGTAAACTTGTGTGGGTTTGGGGAACAGTGTGTTTGGAGGTTTGGAAGAGTAGAGTTGCGTAGGTTTGGGAGAAAGAGAGAGAGGAAGAGAGAGAGAGAGAGAGAGAGAGAGAGAGGGGGGAAGAGAGAGAGCGAGGGAGGGAGGGAGGGAGACAAAAAGACCAGAGAAAATGGGTGTCCTACCTTGCGCTGCAAGTGAGCCCCCAGTAATGCTGTGACTGATCTCGCGGAGTCCAAGATTGTTGTTCAGCACACGCGCCGGTGCAGTCTAAGAAATGTTTGGTAAGCGAAAGGTGTGAAGAGATGAGGTTAGTATGTTTACTGGGTAGAGATGGACAGACCTTTGCATGACCCAGACACTTGAACAAATGAGTCGTGCGCACCAGACCGATGTTGTAGTCCCAAGTGACAGTCCACGGCTCTGCATCCACGCCAGGGCGCTGAAAGGTGTATTGGAAAACTGTGACGAGACAATCGGATATGAATGAGTATCGTACTTTTTTCGAAAGAGTCAAATTTTCTGTTGTTGGCGAGGCTCACTTACCATGGAAGCAGTCTCGTCCAGTTTGCGTCAAGAATGTCTTCTTCTCGCTCTGGTATGGGATATGGCGAGGATAATCAGCGATATTGCCGTATGGGGTCAGTTTTGCTTTGCGGTGCTCTTCTTCCAGGAAAGGAGTGCGATCCTCATGAGGAGGATAGCGAAGTTCGCCTTGGATGGGACCGGGTTGGAACACAGCTTTGTCCTTGGCGATTTTGGGCTTCGGGGGTCGTCGATGCTGTTCGGCCAAGACCATCTGAGAGCTCGGCATGATGGATTGAAAATGAGCAGGTTGGGGCTCCCTAACAGGATTGAGCAAGTCACGGATCGAGCCCATGAATGACAAGAGACAGGCCGAGGCCTTCTCTTGGATGACAGTGAGAGAGGAGTGTACCAGAGTCTTGGACTGATGCAATGGACAGAATAGAAAAAAGACGGGGGGAAACCACAAGATGTTGTCGAGTCGAGGCA
>WIWV01000064.1:0-147394 GCA_014839625.1 Penicillium ucsense | reverse complement strand
AGGGGAAACAGCATGCACAATGCGCAATGCACAATGCACAATGCAGACAACCAGAAGCTGAAGTCATCGCCCACAGAGACAGCCATGCCGCCATCCCATGCGTAGACAAAGGCTGTACTGCTGTAGAGTTGTCGGCTCTCTCGGAGGCGGCCATTCTGATCTTTTCATCTACGCAGCAGATGGCACCACCTTTGCAGCGCAGAGGAGACATTCGACATCGTCACTGGCTCTTCACCCTGGCACATGACCCTGTTGCATAGGTACGTCCCGTCGACGGCGGATGGTTGGCTCATGCAATCAGCACTTTAGGTGATCCTACCTGAGCGATTCGAGAACGATGACGGTATGTGTTGAAGGAATAGTACCTGATCTTAGTTATGAAAGAGACTGCTGCTATTCTACGGAATTGCAGGACCTCATTTTGTGTTTTTTTTTTCTTTTCAGCAGGCAAAAAGGCGTCTGGTTGGGTTGATACGGCGACTTTGGTTGTCATTGACCCTCGGTTATCGGTCGGGTTTAGTTTATACAGGCGGCCTCAGTAGTATGGCAGACTATGGACAAAGTCATCAAACGCACAATACCTTCCTGAGCAGTGAGCACTTAGCAGTGAGCCGTGCTATATACTAGAAATCTGCCGTATTGCCTTGATTTGTTGCATGAAATACCATATCTCAACACCCAAAAGCTGCTCGATGGTACGACAATTAGTCATGCCTATCCAGAGTCCAGACACCTTCGCCTCCAGGCTGCCGTACATAGTAGTAACACTGACCATAATACAAGGTGCAGAAGGATCATCAATTCGGCCAATTCGTGCTGAAGTGAACTCCCTCGGCTCTATCTCCAAATGTGGTCACTGAGGAATTAGGTAGCCTTGGTGTGGCTCGGGCACACCTGCCCGCCCATCATCGTCCGAGGGCGCTGGGCTCGGCAGCACGAGAGAAATATATGCCATTGCCATGTGCGCACCTGATCAGACGGGTAGGTGTGGCATCCTTCAGAGATGAACGGCCCACCGAAGAATTTACGTGGACGTCTCGAGTCCTCGACTGTCCTTGCTTGCAGCCAATTTCTGGATCAGGTCTGCCTGTTGTTACTTGTAACAAATAACAACTAACAACCACACTGTATCACCGAGCACTTAGCACTGAGCCCTCAGTATCGAGATTGTGTACACTGTACAGTGAAGTTGTGGCCCGGCGCCGAAGTTGATCCTTTTCGGATCCGAATGAATACATAAGGAAAAGCTATGGCCCTCAGCTCGGCCGCGATGATGTTTGACGACTGTGCGCCGTGCAGTGGCCATCTTCATTTGAAGAAGGACACGTACATACTCCGGCTCTAGCCATGTTCACGATCTGGTTCAAAGTGACCTCATTCAGCTCAAATCCTATCGAGTGCGCAGTGCGCGGTATAATCGCTGTGGAGGACTCTAAGCGTGAGCAGGCAGGTCTTTTAACGTTCATCTACCACCGAGTGCATTGGTTCACAACTTCGCACCAGTTACAATTTGCAAGAGCTATGGAGGCGCCGTTATGGAAGTTTATCTCCTTATCAAACCAACTTACTTGAGATGATTCAATCTTCATATTTAATGATGAGACTCATCGGATGACACACTAGAACACATAATTCTATTCTTGAGAAGTTTCAAAATACTGAACTTGAACTATGAGCGTCATACAATACATGATCAGTACTGTACGCCCATACTGTAATTACATGAAATACGATACCACATTGCAGTACGCGTCAGCCGCAACCGAATGACGAAGTCGAAAGAACTCCAGTCCGCCCATCCGAGACCCATGGAAGAACCTGTCAAATCCGGGAACTACTTCCCCCCTTCCTTCCCAAATAAGAAATTGGTGTCGTGCACTCATCATCGTCAGACCTTCGATATCCCGTGGATACATTTGCGCTTACAGAAGTGGTTATCAATCAATTCTGAGATCGGGGATTCCGTCGCAAAATCAGGCTCTGGTGGCACTAGCCGAGTTTTGACAGATCGGACCATGGTAGCATGAGGAGGTCATGGCGGAAGAAGAAGACAGCTGGTAGGATTGAACAAAGAAAAAGGCACCCCCACAGCTTACTTGAAAATGAAGAAACATCATCCATCATGGCCATGTGTTTGGGCAGAAACCACGGCAGGAAATACATTTCGCCGTAAAGTCTAATTGAAGCAATGCCCTGGTATGGCGAATGTGATTAGTGCGATTCCGTTACAGGCAGTGGGTGCAAACTTTTGCCTCTGGGTGGCCTCTATAAACATAGATGCAACATTTACACTGAAGTTCATTGTACAATATATACTGGGTGAGTCGGTTGATATCAAAGTTCTATTACCGGCCTTGAAGCGGCCGATTCCTCGGCAAAAAATACTAGTAGTATCGTATAGCTAGGCACAATATTGAATGTACACTTTCTGGTCCACGAGAGAGTTTACCGCTGCAAAATTGCAGTCAGGAAATTAACCCAATTTTGATCGAATTCCGTGCTCGGGTTTTGCAAGCCCGACGTGAAGAATCAGATCGGCTTTTACAATGTTCAGCGTGACCCTTGGTAACACCGCTCCAAGACTCTGCGGCCTGCGCATCGGAAGAACAAATACCTGGCACCGCTCGGTTGCGGTGGATCCGTCGTGTTTGTCTCATATTCTCCATAGCGAAGGTACATCAGGTCCGAACGACGGTGAACAAGCGGACTTGAAGCCACAAATAGTAAGTTTTAGTTTTGGGTGTCTATCAGGGGATCAGAAAGAACTCACTAGGGGCTCAAGCATCATAAAAAAGTTGCGTCTTCTCGGCAAAGCCCAAGTGAAACCTTTCTGCGCCTCATCAAGTTGTGACGATGATTATGATATACCGATACTACTACTTTAGTACTTGGTAACTTGAAACTACTTATACTTGTAGTTTTAGTTCTAGTTCTACAAGTGTATACTCAGTACTGTAAATGTACTGGCAGTGACATTCTATCATTTTGAGGGGCTTTGAGCCCCCTGCTCCACCACTCTTTTGACTGCCCTCATGAGCCAATCAGGCGCACAACTGAAGGCCCTCCACGAATTGAGCGTGGGCTTCTGACTGGCAGAATATGAAAACTGGGGCTAGGGGTCAAGACTGATGGAATTAGAATATCACTGTATGACCGAACTTACGCAGCGTGACCATGTGTAGGACGATAAGCTTTTAGACCAGTCAGCAACTCAATAGTCCCGGGCGTCTTTGGACAAGAAAAAGAAACTTTCGACTCGGAAAATCAGACTTCGTCAGCCGAGCTAGCGTATCAGACACTGCCAGTGACCTTCACTTTGAACTAGATTGGTGTTGCGCTCGAGTCTAGTAGGAAGAAGCAAAACAATAATATTAATGATGCATCGATCCCTACTGGAGGGAGATTGCCGAATTATCGGATTTCATCGGATTTTATTCTTCCAATACAAGACGACACACGGGATAGCGTAGGTTGAGTGTACTCTCAGGTCTCCAGTGCTCCACTAATTGCCGGCCTGACGAAAACGCACGGTCGCTCTAGTGAAGGTGTTTCGGCTCGGCAGGTTGGGGGGTCAATATTTTGCTGACGACTCTCATCTTACCTAGACTTTGACTTTTGACTGAAACCTTGTTGAATTGCTTTTACATAAGAAGAAGCTGTTGAGGTCGGTACTGGATTTTCCATTGCCGAGAGGAATGGTTTATGTATGTATATGGAGTTAAGGACTCTGTTCGAAATAGATCCCAAATCGTCAAAATGATATCATCTTCCACACTAAAAGTATAGTCTATAGGCAATGGGCATTAGGCAGATCTGAGGCACTATAGAACGTTTGCGCTTTCCACAATGTAAATGAAGGGTGTCTGACCTTAGGTTCTTACCTAGAGTCAATCACACCCCACCGCTCAAGAATTTTGAGATGAAAGTGGTGGTAAACAATCCCATGTTTGACGCAGCAGTATCATTCATATCGAGCATTTGAATCTTCAGTGACTTACTACCGTGCGGCAGGACATGCAGCCAGTAGAGTGGATGGAGAGTGGAGACTTGCCGCAGATTGCACCCATGGGCTGGATTATTTCTCCATTTGGGCTTTCAGCCTCCTCGTGTCGTGTGGATCTTGCCCACCCTCGGATTACTGAAGAACTCCGCGGGTGCTCCCCGTGTGAATATTCGTCTAGAGTCTAGAGTCTACTGTCTACCGATCAGGCATTGACAGGCAGAACGTTACATCAGAATCCCTCCGTGAAGGGAGCGACGTGTTGAGATGATACTGCAATGTTGTACTGTCGGCTTTCGCATTTCTATCGCCATAATTCGAGATGGCTTTGACCTCGGATCGGGTGCTGAGGTCGTCAGTGCTGCTGACATACAAACCTATCTCATCTCCAACCCGCGCAGCTTGCTGACCACCCGAGAGATCTTACTCGTCGAGGACATGCATGCAGTTAGTGTTTACTCTGCCCGATTTCCAGACTGGCAAATGTGGATGGCGCAAAGTGTATTTGGCTGCATATTCGCGAGCATTCCAGGTGAAAGTCGGTTGAAAAATGGGCAACGTAGGATAGCACTGTCGGCAAATATTCGGTAAAATTGTTCCCGTCCTCGCCTGAAGTACCTGCTACACCTTTCCTCTACTGCCTCAAAAATCATGTAGGAGGAAACGTAACTTTCGATAGAAAGTCTGAATGGTTATTCATCGATCACCTGGCCTCGCGTACTTACCCGCATATCGGGACTACATAGCTACAATACGAATACACTGTCATTGTATAAAGCCCGAGAGGCTCCAGGATTTGAGGTCAACAGTTCGGTACTGACATTCTCACCTTTTCGATCTTCCCAGTTGATCAGCAGTCACCACATGTATGAGATACGACCAACGATCTCTTTTCCAATTCCCTTTTTTTGAAAGCTTCTTCAGGGTTCATGCCGGATAGCCGAAAAGTCACGATAGAAGAAGTCTTCAGTGAGGTAAACTATAAGTTAACTATTAGACTTTCAGGATCAACGTGGTGACGACATGCCATGTCTGCCGCACACGTGGTTTTCGGCAAATGGACGCAGCTAGTCTGTAGTTTGTACACTAGCGACTAACGTATATCATTTCTTTGATCGCGTTCCCGAGTCTGTAAACGAACGTCGGCATATAAAGTATCTCAAGCCCTGATGATGACAGTCTTGGTTTAGCCTAACCAAAATCCCGTTCCGGAGCGAAACTGTCGCGAATGTAAAGGTGACTGTCAGAAGTGGAACAACATTGCGCAGTCAAAATGGATGATGATTGTCTGAAGTGAGCATTGTACTAAATCTTCGGAAAAATTCCTGTGGTCGTAAACTTTCGAAACGTCTCGCACTCCTAACTGGATTCAGACGTCTGAGATTCCGGTGCTTTCTTGCGTGGGGGCCGACTCGGGGTCTCCAATGGAACCAGGCCCCGGGAAAAGAAGGACAGCGAATAAAATGCGAATAAGCAGAATATCAAAAGGTCAGGCGTCTCTTGTCTTCGTCTATTACTTCCCCAAACAAACGATACTGAATATTAATGATTTCTCCGCTCTTTCCGCCCCGGACGAACCACGATCTCCCGATTCTTCAAATGATTCAAAATTTGAATGGCGCTTACTGATTAGTGCTGACTCTCGAAGACACCATCAATTTTTATCTTACCAATGCATCCCTCAGATTTGAGGCTGGGCGCCCAGCGCCCCTCATTTGAAGGAGGAGAAGAGAAACAACCCGTATGTCAAAGTACAGAGTACAGATGCTTCCAGGATTGGCCATTCGCGGTTGTGTGACTGCGCGCAAAGGATCACCTACTGCAAGCCGTGAACCCTATCAAAAGCCGATATCCACAAAGGAAGCTGCTCGGACACTACATGTCAAATGCATCCGTCGTTCTGCAGGAATCAATTCCCCCGATCGCGGCATACGCTTCGCAATGCGCCATTTGGTGTCCACATTGTATGAAATCTGTCATAATGTGCCCGGTTTGGCCAGCCGCGCTCGCTTGAAGATTCAGCAAAGATCAGACGTGCCCATCGGGTTTCGGACGTGGATAATCATCAACTAGCGCTGACATTTGCGACGCCCATGTGGTGCCGACTTTGGTGGTGGCACCTCGAATCCTGAGGCGGGGCCGCGCCCAAACCAGGCCCAAATAGGTGAAAAGTAAGTCTTGAAGGTGCATAGATCCGAGGTCGTTGAGGCAGAGACCTGATTTGGATGATAATCATCTGTTGGGCGGACTGCTACAGAAGTCGACTTAATCTCGAAATTGGGGCCACGGGGCCGAATTGGGATGTCAGAGCGCTGCTGCTTGTACTTACGGAAATAATGCGGATGACGAGAGAAGCTCGATGGTTGGGAAGGAAGAATTCACGAGTGAAGGATTATGGAGACCTTGAATCTGAACCTATCTTGTTCTACCCTTGAAAAAAGATCATGATACTGGTCCTTGTTGCGCCTGACTAGAATCTTGTTTTGAGGCTGGCGGGCGCGCTGTCGAGAGGGTTCACCCCTTGCGCAAGTGACCACGCGCAACATCTGTAAGGCGTAAGCGACCGAGCCATATTGATCGAACCTGGTGATTCATGACCTCAGTCTTCGGGCAATTTATCCGTGCAGGATTGCATCTGCTTTGCCGGAATCAGGTTTGATTCTACCGACGACTGCGATTTTCCTTTCCATTCGCTTTCTGGCCTCTCTCGAAAACTTGCCTTAATTCTCCCGCCTGTGTGCGGCTAGCCAATCAGTCTATTCGCGACCATGGCGATGTCGTTGAGCTTTCTTGAATGTGAGGTCTGATGCTTCTGTCATGACACCGTGCGCCAGTCTGTTGGGTTGTTAGCTTCGAGCTAAACGATGCATATAGCGAGTCACATCGCCAAAAAATGTCTTTCTTTTTTCGCCGCGCTGTCTGTTGATTCGTTCAATGAAGATGCGCATGCGCAAGGATTGAAACGGGGGAGAAGATCAGAGCGTTCTAACGTGGTGCCAAAGACAAGGATCTTCAGACGCGCTGGATGGGAAGTCGAATATTATTAGAAGATCAGACGTCCCTCAGAATCTCAGACTAGGCCGATCTCAAGAAGTATCTTCTTTCTGAATAAAGTGAGTGATTGTCGGTAGGTGCTGTTTCAGTAGTTCTTCCCCTGTGCGCAAGAAGATTCTGATCTGCAAGAAGGAGGGTAGACCTGTGAGGGAGATTGGCTGATGAAAATCACAAGGTCAGGATCAACATACTGAAACTATCTTCTCGAAAAGGGGCCAACATCCTATTGATAGTGAGACCAACACTGAGATAGTCGCCATTTCTTTCGGTTTGCATGCACCCGCCTTTTTCGGCTTAACTTTCAAATTACAGCCACAGGTTTGACTTTGATTTGAAGCCACGTGTGCGTATCTTTCGGTTGCTACCATAGCTCTGATTGATGCGACGTTGACGGCTCATTGTTTTCATGCATAGGTGATGACACATGTAGATCGAAAAGCATAGGACCTCCATCCATCCTCCAAGCTTGAAGAGCCAAGCAGGAATCGTGCAACTGGGGAGGCTAACCTCGGCCGTCTCGCTAGAGACATGTACTGTAGTCAAGATGGCCACACGAAGTGATTGATCGTCGTCGATCTGCGGCGTGAATCTTACGACATGTGCTCCTCACAGGAGGACCATGACTATACCACGATAGGAAGCCAAGACGAATTCAGGGTTCATCTTACATAACAAGTCGGATGAAGAGGGACTGAACGTCAGCAATAGTCTGCCCAGGCCTCCTGCGGCGGTCTAAGCTGTAACGTGCATGTAAGCTGGACATGAACACAGTTGCATTTGAGGGAAACTCGCGGCCATTCGTGAGGTGATTTTTTTGAAGCTTGCTGAGCCAAGTCGTAGCACAGAGTCGACAGCAACGTATGATTTTCTCATCCTGTCGGTTGTCACGGATCACCTGCCAGACTGGGCCAGGGTGATGACAGACAATCTCAAAGCTCTGTGACGATTCACCATATCTATCAGCACCTGATTGCGTTACCTCCCTGTTCCTTTTAGCTTTGGGCCTTATCAAAGGCCGGAGGTGCAATTTACGCCTCAGTACCTGCCAGGTTGGGAAAATGTTAGGCGTACTGCCATGGCTGCTGTGAACTCTGCGACTCGATAATCGACAACCCCTCGCGCAATGCCTCTGTTAGGCTTTTGTCAGCCGGTCATGACCCGCGAAGACCAGCAAATGAGAATGTCTCAATAAATGAACATTCACGCCGAGGAATGGTGGCGATGTCCAATCCGTCTTTGGTGCGGAGATGGAGAACGGTCAGAGAGGAGTGCCAGTCCTGTGCTCTGGAGAATCAGCTGAACGCCAGACACTGTGAGCACCTGTATGAGGTGAGTCTTCAAATTGGGTCACTTCGCTCAAGCACTGTCTGTCTTCGACAAGGCGTCTGTGTCTCATGTTGAGCTTACTTGTGTCCGGGACTTTGTGCCGCATGGCCGATTTCGCACAGTGACCACCTTCGCGGAGGGCTCCTAGCCCAGTGAAAGAGATTTCAGTATCTGTGTGCTGGAAGAAATGCAATCAAAACATCGGTAGAAGTCGTCAACCTGCGAGGCGAATATCAGAGGAGCGAAATGCTAGCATTGACAAAATCCTAAGCACTCCATCTAGATGTTTACTGGAGAGAACTGGCCCCGCGGCCTGACGTGGCACATTACCTGTCCTGGACGTGCGCAGCACGCCTTGTATGTTTACACGGAATTTGGGATCGTTGTTGTAAGAGACTCAGATCGAACAATGTCACTCGAGCGCCCATCGCGACACTGCTGCAACATCAAGTACACCCGTGGTCCAGTCTGTTTTGGTATTCCTCGCAGCCTGGTGGGTGCGACCCAGAACATTTAGGTTCTTGTGCCTGTTCTAAGCCTTCCTTTCTGATTTGCGGGGGAAATCGAGATCAAGTGGTTGCCCCTGATAGATATAAGTGATCCGCGAAAAGACGTTGATGCAAATGTCATGTTTGCGAGTAGATTTTGCAGGCGGTAAGAATCTGTGTCCTTGCAAAAGGAAAATATCATCTTCGTGCTAGACCCGTGAGGGAGAGCGCTGATGGCAGAATTGATGTACAAGACTTGAATTCTCCATGCGACTAAACTTTGGTTCCTTAGACTAGCTGGCAGATCTTATCATCGCATGCAACCATGCTGGATATGAAGAATATGGGTTGTTGTCCGCTCAGCCATACCTGAGCCATAGTAAATGAAGATGCTCAAATTTCCGAGGACACTGAGTGATCCCAGAGGACACAAGACCTGGAGTCGCAAGTTCGTTTCTCTAAATATGACCAGGTACGATTTTTATTGATGCTCAACACGAGCTATAGTCGGAAAGCACTTGATTCACTACTACGTGATGCAGTGAATGGACTGCACCACGTATTGAATTAATTTGATCGAAGGAAAGATTGCACATCATCAAGCAGATCATATAAGCCCGGGGCCACATCCGGAACACCATGAGCCAGTCTTTCAGAAGTCGTGAGATGCCAGAGTCGTGTATTTCCTGCAAATCACATGACTCATATTAATCCGGACGACTATCCGGCCAGGTCACTGCTCCTTAGTGACTATCCCAATGCCTGCCCGTGCAAGCTTAGCCCAAAAATGACACAATACCTGACGATGCGGCTGAAGCGTTCTTTCTTTGGGCGAGAGCTTTCTACGCGTAGAAAGCTCTCTTCTTCAGGCATTCATCTCGACCCAAGTAACACACTAGGCGAAAAGAGTATACGACGATATTCACCCGAGCAGCTCTACCCAGTGTACCGAATCTACCGATGATATATTTTGCTTGAAGTACAAGGTCACCTGTTAGGCCAGTTATGGAGCTCGTTTAACGGTGTGGCTCTGCAGACATGTACAGTATGTTGTACTACCATCGTCTTTCAAATTCAGGGATTCAAGTCTGACGCCGTGCAGACAGCAGGCCTATGTCACATCGGAAATGCAGCAGCACGACCCTAGTGATTAAAGAAGAGAACAGGAGGCGTGCAGCCATCTCAGAAACTTCAAGTATAGCCATACAGACTGAGTATTTTCACGATGCACCACCGACGACTTTCAAATTAGCTCTGCCGAAAAAGACTACTCCAATCGGTTCCTCATGCATCCGACCTCGGCTCTGGCTCTATACGAACTGCATCAGCGCACCTCGGATAGGGTCCCTGACAAGACTTAGTCAAGCAGTCTTGTTTCATCTGCTTACGATAAACTTCCTTCACTCGTAAGCAAAAATTGTTTATAATGGTATGGGACTCTCAATCTCGCGTTAGCGCCCAAGTGCCTGAAATCCCATCCATGTTGACTGGATTCTTGCAGATATACAAGAGAATAACATTATGCAAAGTGTGGAAGATGAGTCAACTATGGTCGATGCCGAGAAAACAGACAATATCAGCCCACGCTCTTGCAAGATTATTGACGGTCGAGTGATCTATTCCTCCCGGGGCTTAGGTATTCCAAAGGTGCGATAGCGTTCTAGACTTCGGGGAAATAGTGGAAGTACGTTCAGCCTTTCCCTTACCGGGCTCCAGAGGCAGGCAGTATTATGCATGCCGTGGAATGAGAGGATTGGTATTTGGAGCATGGGGTTTTTTGTATGTGACGACCGCAAGACAGGTCCAAATTGGCTGGATACTAATATTATATTGGGTCTGGCAATTTTTCGAGCAGAAGCCTCTCGTTTACGTGGTGATTCCAACGGAGAAATCCTCAGACAGCAGGCATCAACTCACAAGCACGATAGCTATATTGGGCGTGCGGCCAAGAGAGATTCTTCAACAAAACGAGTACGCGATAAAGTTCCTTGGTCGTGACGGTAGGATTTCATGTCCCCGTTCTCCTATTGGCATTCCGGCAATGAATGGTTCTAAGCAGGGTAACAGAATGGCTATGTTGAAATGCCTCCCATATCTTTGAAGAAGCTGGAGAGTAATTTGCAGGGCACAAATAGAAGTTCTCGCGGAAAATGTTCCAATCACAACCAAAGAACTGTGCATCGGCGAAAGTCTTATCGGCCGATCCTTGGTTGAAGTCAGATTGATATAGTCCATGCTCGGAGTGGATAAAGTCATTAAGACATGAAAACGGTCGTCACAACAAAGAGACCACAGCGATATCGAGACAGTTCACCTGTGTCAGTATCGGAGTGGAACGGCAGGCTTACTTGTTGAGCATATCTGGCGCTCTTTGCCGACTAATGTCTGGCGACAGTGAGCCACTTGCTGTTCCTGACGGCTCACTTGATCTGCATCTGGTCATTGTGTCAATGTGAGCAGTGGCGATTGGAAGTCTCAAACAAGCCCTAGATCTTAAGGTGAGCTCCGTCCGCCGCCATCATCGGTAAGTTCTCCATATGTCCATCCCTCTGCGATGAATGTGTATCTCCAGTTGGCTGGTACTTTACGGCCACAGGCGTAAAACGTTGTAACGAGTCCGAAGAAAAGCCCGGCTTAATGGCACAAGCAGTGTCCTCCCGAATACATGTGTTATTTCTTCTTGAGATCTACACGTTATATGAGCACAGCGGCCGTTCATGTCAGAATATACATAAGGAAACGGCGGACTCGCCCAGGCTCATAACCCTGCCTTTCTGGCCTCGCTTTCAGACCAGTCCCACAAACGCTTAGCCATATCCGTATTTCGAACATATCTGTCGTGTGATTTGCAATTGCCGACCGGGACATAATATGCTCCATTGCGCAGGTCATCCTTCTTCGCGCCGGCGGCAGCCCAAAGCGAGTTCAAGGCACCTTGTGGAATCGAGGAGCCAAAGAATCGCAGCAATTTCAGGCTCCACTTCAACAGGGCGGAGCGGCTATTCATTGATTCATATAGATCCGTTAAGATCACACCGGGATGAACGGACACCGAAGTGATTGATGGATACCGGCGGCTGAGCTCGGCCGCGAAGAGTATATTTGCAGCCTTTGATGCTCCATAGCGCGAATTTGTGTCGACCTTCTTCAACTTCCCCTGATCAAGGATGGTCTCAAAAGAGGGAGCGAGATTATGCGCGACTGATGAGAGCGATACTATTCGCACGTCTGAGTCCGACGCATCGGCTGTCTTGAGCAGGGTCGGCATGAGCAACTTGGTGAGCATAAAATGCCCTGTATGGTTGGTCCCAAGCTGAATCTCATGGCCCAACTCTGTTTCCCCTGGAGGAAGAGCCATCACACCGGCATTCAGAATGAGTCGATCCAATCTGTCGGTCTCGGCTTGAAACTTTTCGGCAGCATTGCGGATTGATTTGGTGGATGTCAGGTCCAATGGTAGCCAGACAATATCCACTTCGCTCGAGGTAGCCTCTTTGATAGATTTGATAGCATCGACGGCTTTGGACTCAGTCCGAGCTCCTAGATAGATTTTGCGCGGGTTGTGCCGGGCTAGTTGAAGAACAGTCTCCTTGCCGAGGCCGGTGTTGCCTAGAGTCTGAATCAGTCCCTTCAGTTCAACAAGTGTTATGTCAAGTCGTTGTCTGTTGATCGTACGTACCGCCTGTTATGAGAATGACTCTTCCGCCCAGATCGGGGATATCAGTTTCTGGCCGAAATCTTACACCTCCAAAATAGTTGAATGGATTCAAATTAGCGGCGATGAACGCGGCCATGATTAGAAATGCGAAAAGATGACCTTTGTGCGACCAGCATTAGCAACGTCGACTGGATACACGCGCTTATTAAAGCCCTCTTATGTACCTACTGAATGGGGGCTTCTGCCGGCATCACCACCCCTTGCGTTCCCCAGGGCAACCACTTTCCGCTTCAGAGGTAGGACAAAGACCGATGTAACAAAGCACTGCAGCATTTACAATAAGTAGTAACTCAGATAATGGCTTGGACTTACAGAGCCCTTCAACAGAGGGACTCGGCCAACCTTGAAAGCTTGAGCGGATCGCATCGTGCCGACCGACCCCTGACATGTGATTTGGAGATGAAAATCTTTGTATGCCTAAATAATGTGGCATCAATGCAACCAGGACTGGGATTTGTCTCGCCCCGTGCGACTGCTCTACAGCATGGCGAACAGAAAAGTATTATTTAGTGTTTTACATAAAAGACTCGTATTCAAAAGTTAATAAGAGTGGGACCTTGATATTTTGCATGAGCCCTCGATGCAGTTTATGTAGCCTGCTAGGTGTCTTCTGTATGGTGACAAGAACTCGCAAAAATTCGCGGGAAGATGCCAGCGCGAAACCAAAAACAAAGCCCCACGCCGGGCTCGAACCGGCAGCCTCTTGATTAGAAGTCAAGCGCGCTACCATTGCGCCAGTGGGGCTGAACTATGTTAAGCGCTCACGTAGCTGACACTATATTGATTTTTGCTTTCTCCCACGCGACGAGGTAATGTTGGACATCCCCAATGTCTTCCCTAAACGAACATGGTAATCAAGACTTCGAGTTAATGAGTGCTAGGAGAGACAGACACCAACCGTACTTTGTTCCTAGATGATGCAGCCAGAGAAATTCAGAATTAATTTGTGCGCTCGGTGAAAGGAGTAGAGTTGAACATGGAACCTATTACTCGAAGAGAGTGGTGCAGGTGGACAACGGTAAACCCTCGGTCAATGCTGTATCTTACGCCCAATACCAGCATTGCGCTGGAGATGTTATGACGTGGATTCTTCCTCTCCGTCTCCATCATCGTCACAGCTAACTTCCACTTCTTCTCTACCTACCCATCTATGCACTACTGCAGATCCTATTCTCTTGCTCCAAGAACTATTCGCGACTATTGTGGGCCTCGAGTGTGAGGAAGAGAGATTGGTGGTTGAATTAATGATTGAATTGGTGAGGGTTCTTGTTTTGAGAGGTAGAAACGCGTGGTGAGAATCACGCAGGTGGTGGGTAGTGGGGCGATTATATCTAATGAAAGGTCATGAATTCTATACTGGTAGTTAATTTGAAGTGTCACGTGCACAGTGTATCCTGGATTTGAACAGCAATATTGAAAGACAGGAAATTGTCAATTAGATTCTATTTAGCTGAATTCCAAGGTGAGAGTAATAATAGCAGCTACTGATGTGGAAGAATTATTGGAAACGGATTTAAGAAGACCAGTTGATCTTAAAGAGGCCATGTATTGACGAAAAAGATGTGAGGATAAACAAGACTCTTGCTAAAGTTACAAACATGAAGGAAAAATAGAACTATAAGAGAATTGGTAATAAACTAAACAGCCAGTGGTCGTGGTGATTAATCTGTGGTGGCATGTCTAGTCATGATCCACCTAAAGTTTACTAGTTAGTTTTATATCTCAACTAGTAATACCTTATTGGCAGGCAATTGATGGCATTATATACCTAGACTTCAAGATGAACCACACCTGTCAGCTACAGAGTAGCGAGAAGACGCAACCGATGGATCTCTGCGATCAATGCATGTAACAACATTCGCACCCTCTCTTCAGCCAGGGTATCTGAGCAATACATCATTGAGATCTCGACTTCACTGCTGCCATCCTGGTTCTCGCTCAGAACTGTTGAGACGACCCAGAGATCCCATCCACCAAAGAACCTTGGTTTTATGACGGCTTGCGCTGAAACTTCATCCTGCAGTTGTATTGTGGGCGGCGCTTCCTCGAGGCCATGGTGTGCCACAACTGTGCTGATACAGTTGGCGCTAGCTTGGGCATCAGCATTTGCGCCAGAGAGCCAATTTGTGCAATCGCGTACGATATCCGAAAGCCCGTAGGCGTGATGTGGAAGACCTGCCAGGTGCTGGCTGTGGATGGAGTGAAGGAGGGCTCCAGCCGAAGATGAATCTGGTGTTGTTGAGGGCGAGACTACCCGCACTGGAACGATGTCCAAGCAGGGGCCGATAATGTAGTCAGTGGATTCTGATGGTACAATGCTGCGAGTTGTCACGCCGTGTCCGAAGACGATATCGAATTTGCCACGGGCGCTGCTGGCGTTGCTGTTGTTGGCAAGGACCAGAGCCCACGCGGCCTTGAGGTAGGTGGCAAATGTGTACTGATGTGATTTTGACTTTGCAGTGCTAGAAGATGGAGGTGGAGGACAGCGCATTTGGGCTTTGATCTCACTGTTTTCGACGCCTGTTTCTGTGGTCGATCCTGTGATTTCCGTCATTCTGGAACCTCGAAGCAGATTCTTCCAGAATTCTCTCGACTCCTTTCTAGGTGGCATTGAAGCAACGAACGAGTGGAACTGAGGAGCTGGATCGCATTCAAATGGAGCGCCCTGATACGCAATTGAGAGATCGCGACACAGTGTGTCTATACCAACGGCGTCATACAACCCGTGCGAGATGCAAAGGATAAGCTTCGTTGGGTCCCCTTGGACAAGTGAGAATCGGACAAGAGGCTTTCCATATCCGGTAGGAGGCATTGTAGAAGAAAATTCGGCATCTGATTCAACGATGGAAAGTCGCGGTTTGTTTGAGAGACGATGGCAGAGGATAACCTGCAAGAGTTTGACCTGCGGATCTGAAGATTCGACAAAGACGGTGCGCAGGATGCCATGTCGTGCAATGAGACGTTCAATAGCATGCTCCAAACGATGTAGGTGGACGGGACCATTGAAGGTGAAAGAGAATGTGTTCATGTACCCTCGAAGGGGAAGGAGGGAAACTTCGAATGCGAGGCGCTGGAAGCTAGTTGCGGGCTGTGTTGCCTCTATTTCGGACGAAGAAATGTCCAATCCTGCAATTGAATGCAGAACATTCTTGCTCTCGATTGGAGCTTGCGCTGGACTTGAGATTAATCCCGAGGAGTCAGAATCATAAAGCGACGCCAGGTCTCGCAGCGTATTTGCATGCAAAGCTTCAACCACAGTCATTGCAGAAAACCCATTCCTCCGGGCCGTAGCCACAAAACGCAATGCGTGAATTGAGTCGCCGCCTAGACGAATGAAGCTGTGATCCATATTGACCTCCTCGCGCTCGAGGCCCACAACGGTCGCGAATAGTTCTTGGAGCAAGAGAATAGGATCTGCAGTAGTGCTTGGAGGGGTAGGTAGAGAAGAAGTGGAAGTCAGCTGTGACGATGATAGAGACGGAGAGGAAGAATCCACGTCATAATCTTCATCCTCTTCATTACCAGGTTCTTCCACAAACGAGCGTAGCCCTTGGGCAGAGAGATGTGACGCAAGTTTCTGTAGAGCACCTCGGTCGGTCTTGCGCGCAATAGACTACGGCATACATGTGAGCGGGACGAAGGCCGTGGGAACCATATAGGAGGGCAGAACAGCGCGCAAACTATCTGGCAGTCGAGCTTCGCGGAGAATTCGAGCAAGGTTGCGTTTGGCTCGGGGAGTGTCTTCGATGTTGCTGCTCGTATCTTCCAGGCCCGAATACGAGACGGCCATGGACAGGAAGGCAACAAGCAGAGGGGTAGCTGTAGGATTGTTTTTATTCGGAATCACCACCTCCACGGCAAGATCATGGACTCTCTCGTCGAGTAGATTGCGTAGAATAACCTCAACCTCACCGGTCTCAATACGGTAACCGTTCAAGTTGACTTGGAAATCCTTCCGGCCCAAGCAGACGATTGATCCATCATCGGCATAACAGGCAAAATCGCCCGTCTTGTAGAATCGGCGAGTGATTGTCGAGTTTGGTGATTCTGCCCACGCAGGATTAGTTATGAAAACTTCGGCTGTCTTCTCTGGATTGTTCAAATAGCCCTTGGCTAGCAGATGGCCTTCGATGAGCAACTCTCCAACACATCCAATTGGCATCAGACGGTCATGGTTGTTCGCGTCGGTGATCCATATATTACACCCGATCGGAAATCCAATGTTGATGGGATTGGAGTCCGGTCCTAACCTGACTGTGCAAGACGTGGAGATCGATGATTCTGTGGGGCCATATACATTTCGTATATCAACGGGGCCATCTAGGGTTGCCCATCGCTGCAACGCTCTAGGTGTCATTTTCTCACCTCCGAAATGGATGTGACGAAGGGTTGGAACATTTGCAGGGTTCAAAGCGTCCGCGAGACTCGGCGTAATGTGCGCACCTGTCACATGCATACGATTCATTGCCCCTTCAAGGTCATTCAATCGCTCCCATTCCGATGGCACACAGACACACCCTCCATAAGTCCACGTCGTAAGCGTGTCCTCGATAGATGTGTCAAAGCTGAAGGTCGAGAACTGGATGATGCGGATGTTTTCGTGTCGAGCAAGTCTCTTTCTTCGTGGCTTTGCACCAGTGCGGTATGACTCGTGTGTGATCATGACACCCTTGGGTTTGCCTGTTGACCCAGATGTGAAGATGATATAGGCCAGGTCAGAGGGATCGCGTCGAGGTTGGGTCCGGTTGGTATTCTGGTATTGGGTGGTAGACTCGAGAGCATGATCATTCAGCACTATGAGTGTCGCGTCGGTCGCAAAATCGTAATTGCATGTCTTGTCGGATACAAGCATAACACGCGGCTGGATCTGAGAAACAATCTCCTGAAGTCGCCCAGCAGGTTGTGCTGGATCTGTAGGGACGAACGCAGCTCCAGTCTTGAGAACACCGAACATGGCAACCATGGCCCAGAGCGACTTCTCAAAACATAGAGGAATAACATCACCTGGCCCAATGTCATATTCAACTTGCAAGACGTCGGCTAGTCTTTGTGCGAGCTTATCGAAGCGCGCGTATGTCAAGTCTCCATCATGGGCACAGACAGCTTGTCCGTCAGGCCTGCGTGCCACCTCCTGATCCATAATATGATCAATGAACTCGCGGACAGGTTCTGGACGTATTTTATTCCAGCGTTCAAGCTCCTGTTTATCAGAGGTAGACAGGTAATCAATGTCATCCACGGTGGCCTGAGGACCCAGCTGTTGAAGTTGTTGCGCAACATGGTCGATCTGCTTCAAAATGCGCATCATTTGGACAGTCGAAATAACGTCCGAGTCAAAGATGGTCTGTAGCAGGCTACTGTCTCCAGCCAGGCTGTACTCAATGCATAGCGGAATGGTGTGGTATGACGAGGTCGTGGAATCATCGTCAATGAATTGGAAAAGAGGATCCACATCTTCACTCGAAGGCGATTGCACAACAGATAGTACGTTTTGGAAATCGCAGAGTTTACGAACATCTTCCGTGTCGGGGACGTGATGCTCGTGAGGCATCATCTGCACAGCTTCGTCTTGTAGAGTCTGCAGGAATGTCGGGATGGATATGTTCCGACCTTTTGGGATCTTCACTCTCACGGGAACAGTAGTGAGGGTAGGCCCACAAACACTTTCAATCCCCGTCAGACCCGCATTTCGTCCGCTGAGTGTTGCGCCAAACAGGACCGTTTCGGAATTGGTGTACTGGGAGAGAACAAGCGCCCACGCCGCTCGAGCAATGGTGCCAGCCGTCATGGAATGCGCGGGGTGCAGCGGAGTTGATAGTTGAATTCTGAGATGTGGCTTTCCAGTGGAATCCAAAGATTTGGCGTCTGGATTAGGAAATGGTGTCACAGCGACGTCTTGGAGATAATCGGTCCAGTAGGTGGTATGAGACGGGTGTGGCGGTCGCCACTCTTGAGGTGCTCGATGAAGTGCTTGAACTGCACAGGGGAAGGAACTTCGCTGTTATTGTAAAAACCGGAAACTGTTTGCTGAACCATGAGCAGCGTCCATTCATCGAAGAGCGAATGGTGGACGCGCCAAAAAAGCTTCAGTTTTCCTCCAACCCCGCCGTCAATCGAAACAATTTTCAGCGAGGACAGGCTTTGCCCACCGTAGGATTGTGGGTTGTCAAAAACAATAGAAGCAGCCGATGGAGCGCCGGGCTTCGTTACAACTTGCAGTGTACCATGAGATGACGTCGATAAAAACTGAGTTCGCAAGATGTCGAGCGCGTCGATTGTCTGGCGCCAAGCATCCTTGAGTTTCGAAACATTGATGCCCAGTGGTAAAGCCCATTCGAGATCAGCCATATAAGCCTTTGGCGACATAGCTGACGCAACGAGCATGCGCTCTTGAAGTGACGTGCAAGGGTAAATATCTTGGATGGAATGTGGGGGAATGGCCAGGGACTTGGCACAATAGTCGAGGAGCTCTGGACTGATGGTGGTAGCAGCAATAGTTGGGCCGTTGGTACTACTCGGGAGGCCGGGTGACTCTAAAAGCATCGCCATATCTTTCAGACGGGGATTCTGAAAGATGGCGGAGGTGGGAAGCCTGATGGACTGACAACCTTCGGCAGAGATGAGTGTAGCAAGTCTTATAGCATGTATCGAGTTCCCGCCCAGTTCGAAGAAACTTTCGTCGACTCCGATATCTGACTCTGGCAATGCAAGCACCTTCTTCCAAAGTGTCTGTAATAAGCGTTCAGCAGGGGTGCTCGGTGGGGTCTTGACATCGGCGGTCATGGATGCATGCTGCGCAGTTGCGGAAGCAGGTGCCAAGGCGTTGAGCTCCTGGAAAGTCTGGCTAGAGCCTATTGCCTTGAGGGCCTTGCGGTCTAGCTTTTTGCTGGAGGTATGTGGCAGCTCATGCACGCGGACAAATAGCGAGGGGACCATGAACGAGGGCAGAGAGAAGTGCAATTTGGAGCAAAGGTCGTCTTTAGAGAGAATCACACTTGAGTCAGGATCCTCAATGAAAGCGGCCAGCGTTGGAGTTCCACCTCGCGGTTCGATGATCTCAGCAGCAACGCGCACCCCGTGTAGAAGGGAACAGACGTAATGTTCAACTTCGGCGAGCTCGAGACGCTGCCCGTTGAGTTTGGCTTGGGAATCGACACGGCCAATGAAATGCAACATCCCGTCTGCCTCGTAACGAACCAAGTCTCCAGTCTTGTAGAATCGAGCGGGATCGCCGCCATCTATGTCAAAGTCGGTTGCCCACCTTGGTGCTCTCACAAATCTCCTTGCAGTTTCATCAGGCTGCGATAGATACTCGCGCGCAATCTGCGGCCCCTGCAACAAAAGCTCGCCCGTACAAGATTATCTATATCTAAGGGTCCCTAACCGAGTAAGCTAAGAAGGTATAGAATATCTATCGCTAGTAGATTATTAACTAATACGCGGAACCGATTAAGATCTAGGAAGGTTACTATACCTAGATCCTTCGGGAATTCTCCGAATACCTTAGCCCTAAAAAGCGCTAGGATCGCTTCGCTAATATATATTAAGGATCCCTTACGTTCGCTGAATATACTATAAACCTATAGTAAGTAGCTATTAATACCGAGGTATCTCTTCCGGAGAAGATTATTATCTAATACCTCCGAAAGGGCGCGAAAGCTACTCTCTAGAAGAAGTAGGCTAAGGATTACGAATACCTAACTACTCTTCGAGCCGTAATCGACTACTTTATCTAGTATAAGAGGGGAGAAATAATCTCCGGTTAGATCGGGAACTACTCTAAGACTAGAGACGCCGATAGCGATTTCCGAATAAACGTAATAGCTAGCGGTCGCGATAACTCGAGTACGGCCCCGCGAGGGAAGGTACGGGAATAGACCCCGGTAAAGTATTATATATACGGGAAGCTAGGATATATTAAGAGAGACTACCCTAAGGGAGTCCTTTTATAGCTAAAAAATATAAGTAGCTAGACGAATTAGAGGCTTTCGCTAGCTAGCTCCGAGCTATCTCTTACGTACTCCTACTTCTAGGACCTAACCTTCTCGAACCTAATATATACGAAGCCTCCCTACTCGCTATCTAAGTAGGTCTTCTACTCTATTAGGCCCGAGCTAGCCCTTAGGAAGTACTAATACGCGCCCTCTTAGACTCCGGTTCCTCCTATATATTTATCTCCTCTTAAGCTATAGCGTCGCTAAAAGGATCTATATACTTAAAGAAGCTACCGGATACTCTCTAGATAAGGATATCCGATAGGTAGTCTCTACGTATAGAAGGACGTATCTATATCCTACTAAAAATAGATATATAGACCGGAAGTATAAAGGTCTAGATCCTAGACCTACCTAATTTTAATATCGTCCTTAGATAGGACTTCCTAAAGTAATAGAACCTGACTATTAATTAGGTTAGCTCTTAGCTAACTATCCGTGATTACTAGCGAATATATATTATCGAACCCTATAAGGCTCGATCTAATTACGAACTCGAAGAACCCGGTATTTTCCTAATATCGGCTAAATAGATACGTAGATAAATATATAAGAAAAATAAGGATACTCTTATAATCTCTATTAGGGCCTCTTAAGTTAACTTCCCTCCTCTAGAGACTCCTATCTTATACCTAGACCCCCGGATCCGGACCCTTATAAGGAAATATAGGACGATTATCCGCGACGAACTCCCTAATATCTTATCTCCGGAAAGGGAGATTCTCTATAATATTAATACTAGCGACGCGAAGCCTATAAATATCTATATCTATTCTCTTTCTAAAGAGAAGCTAGATAAATAGATACGCTAAGTTGATCTCCTCTTAAAGAAGGGATTAATCCGTCCTTTAGCTAGCTCCTAGGGGTTTCTAGTCCTATTCGTCCCTAAATCTAATAGTAAGTAGAGGATATATATCGATTACTATATCCTAAATAACCTAACTAAGAAGAATAGGTATCCGTTACCCCGGATCTTAGACCTTCTTAACTAAATCGGAAGTATATAGGTCCTAACGAAGATCGACCTTATATCTAGGTTCTAGTAAGTACGCCTAACTAACTATATAGTACCTAAAACTACCTTAAATACTATCTAGGGAAAATATAAGTAGCTTACGATACCCTTTAGCCTTTATAATGCCCCCGTAACTTTCTAGACGGTTATAAACGAGGCCCTCCGGCCCTACCTTAGTAGGTTCGTAGTTATATACCTCGACGATATCCTAATCTTCTCGGATAGTATAGAAGAGCACTACGAATACCTCGAAAAAGTACTTAAGACCCTTAAGAGGAAACGACTAATCATCTAACTAGGGAAGTATAAGGTCGTAACTAGCGAACTAGAATTCTATAGATATATCGTTAGGAATAGGAGTATATAGCCTATACCGGCTAAGATCGATATTATCTGTATATAGCTATAATCTTAGAATATATACGAACTATAGTAGTTCCTTAGCCTCGTAATATACTATTAGCGGTTTATCTATAGGTTCGCGGAGATATACGTATCCCTATATAAACTCCTAAAAGAATCGGACGCTAAGCTCCGGAAGCTTAAGTTCCGTTCTATCTAATAGAATATAGCTTATAAGGCTACTTTCCGAAAGTTAAAGAAGAAGTTATCGGAAGCCCCTATTCTCTTATAACCGGACTTTACGCGGCTATTTACTATCGAGACTAATACTTCTAAGTAGACGATTAGCCTAGTCCTACTCTAGAAGAGGCTAGACGAAGTACTCTATCCTATCGTATATAATAGGCGGAAGCTTATAGGCGCCGAGCTTAACTACCCGGTATATAAAAAGGAGCTACTAGCTATTAAAGAGGCCCTATAGCTTTAGGATAAATATATCGATAACGGAACCTAAACGGAAATCGTAACGGACTACGCTAGCCTATAGTACCTATAGACGACTATTACCTATAGTAAGCGTCTCGCCCGCTAGATTAGCGAATTTCAGGAGTATAATCTTAAGATCCGATACTATCCGGGTACTAAAGCTATCGTACCCGACGCCTTAAGCAGACGACCGGACTTTATTAAAGAGTTATCTACTAACGTTATATAAGATCGGCCTATATAGAAGGCTATCCTAACGGCTATAGATATAACTATCTAAAAGATAGCTAAGGATAAGTAGTTAGCCGCGACTATTAACTTCTTAGATATAGGAGTACTTCCTAATAATAAGCTCCTATCTAAAGTAGTAACTCGATACTCGGATTACCTCTTTATATAGGACCGGGAAGATACTAATAACCGCTAACTAACCTTTATATATAATAACGGACTAAAAGTCTCCTATCTAGAATCGGTATTTCGGAGTAATCTAGTTAATAAGATATACTTATAATATAGATATCTAGGATAGCTAGGCCTAAATAGTATCCTAAGACTAAGAGCTTAGTAGCCCTAGATAAGAGCGGATATAGAGACCGTAGTATATAAGTACCCTTAGTACTAGGTTTCTTAGGGATTAAAGAAGGCCCTAGAATAGGAAATAGCCTACTATCTAGTAACTAAAGGGATTAGGCCTTTCTAGAGATAGGGGATCGATCTTATCGGACGACTACTAATAATACCGAACGGTAATAGATAGATTATTATAGTAATCGACTACGTAACCGGATAGCCGGTAGCTAGAGCCGTTCCGGAAGCTACGGAAGAAGCGCTTAGAACCTTCCTCTACGAGGAAATCTTTATAAATTACGGAGCGCTACTCGAGATCCTCTCCGATAATAGTTTAAACCTCCTTTCGGGTACGGTTAGCTACTACCTAAACCTACTAAAAACTCGGTACCGGCTAACTACCCCTTACTACCCCCGTATAAATAGGAAAGTAGAAAACCTTAATAGTCTACTCGGCCGTATATTAATAAAGTATCTTATAGGAAAGCTAACGAAGGCGTAGGACCTATACCTAGCGTAGGCGACCCTAGCTATATAGGTCCGGGAATACGCGGTAACTAGTTATAGCCTATTCTTTCTAGTTTATAGGATCTACCCCCGCTTACTAGATAACGACCTAATAAAAGAACCCTTAGTATTCGTAGGATAGACTAAAGAGCTTAAGGATATAAGCGATGTTTATACTAAAGCGAATAAACTACTACTATCCTAAGCGATCCGGACTAATAGGATTAGGAATAGCTAGGTAACGAAGATAAGCTTCGAAAAGGGAGATTAGGTCCTCGTTCGGAATAAGTTAGTATAGAAATTCGAGAGTAAGTAGTTTAGACTATTTAAAGTCCTTACGGCGTACCTACTTAGTATCTATATACTAGAGAAAC
The DNA here is from genome assembly GCA_014839625.1 of Penicillium ucsense. Classification (NCBI taxonomy): domain Eukaryota; kingdom Fungi; phylum Ascomycota; class Eurotiomycetes; order Eurotiales; family Aspergillaceae; genus Penicillium; species Penicillium ucsense. The sequence goes on along the minus strand of WIWV01000064.1, from coordinate 123,520 downwards.
CGAACAGACGGGTCCTAAAGAACCTAATTAATAGTTCGCGGCTAATTAAAGCTAACGTAAAGGACCTAGGAGGCCTATAGATATTATAGGCGGTATAAGCGGTACTCCGGAGATAGGGGATCCGACTAAGACGACCCCGAGAGCTACTAAAAATCATCGAATAGGATAATACTCCCCCTATATATAGGGACTTATCTATCTTTACGAAGGAAGAATAGAATTTATTCCTAATAGACCGGGCTAATAGTATATACCCGGGTAAAGTAGGGGAGGAGAAAGTTATAACAGAAACCCTCGATTAAAGCTATAAATATATTAATAGGGAAAACAGAAAGACTAAGAAACGCGCGATAGACTAGGAGGAGCTCTAATTATCTATATCTAGGGACGAGCTCTAAGATATAGACTTATTAGGATCTAGTAGACTACTACTAGGGGACGTTCGGAATAGCCGGGACGCTAACTAAGATAAATAGGATTTATTTAATAGACCTTTCGCCGTCGTAGTTCCTATAAGGTACTAATACTAATATAAAGTATATCGAATCTAACTATCTATACTAACGCCGAAAGTATACGAAAAGGAGATTACTTCCCTAAACGCTTCTTAATAGAGATAAACGGGTTATCGTCGCTATCGCTATTATTATCGTTATTATTATCCTCGTTATCCTCGAGCTTAATCTACCTATTCTCGACTAGATACGCCTCTAGGACCTTAAGATCGCTCTCTAAAGCCGCGATTATCTCCGGAATCGCCTTATAGGCCTCTAACGCGACTATAAAGTTATTCTTATTATAAACCTAAGGATCCTTTAGGAGACTAGATAGCCACGAATTCTTAAAGAAGGTACTATTATCCTTAGCCTTACCCTTATTCTTATCCTTCCTCTTCTTAGACCTAGTATCCTAGTCCTTCTTCTTTTTAGAGCCGTCCTCGCCGCTATTATTATTATAGGCCTATTTCTTGCCCTTAGGATCGCGCTACCGAAGATTAGCTATAGAGATTAGGAATAAATAGAGGGAAATATATCTTTTTATCTTTAACTAGTATATAGGAGGGATATATCTTATTATAATATTCCTATACCTAAGGATTAAGGAGCTTATCCCTCTATAAGGAGTACTAGGACGTATTACTATTAAATTAGTAATTTCTATAGCCTCCGGCCCCTAACGGATCCTCTTACTTAGTCCCGAAAATATAATAGGAATCGAACGGACTATTTAGGTTACTATATAACTAGTACTCCTTACCGCTAGGAGCCTATTTACCGATCTATTAGGTAAAAGCTACCCGAACCTTCGTAAGGATACTATAATCCTTCGGGTTATCGTTCCTCTAGTCTACGTCTCGGACTTATAAGCTATTCGCCTAGAAGTCCTTTATATAGTTAGTCTTAAACTAACTCCCTAGAGGATTACTATAGGTATCTAAGCCTATCTATAGCCTATTAATCTACGCGGTATTCGGATCGAAGTCCTTCTTACGCGTATACGCGAAAATCTAGGCCGGAGTATACTTTACCGCGATAGCCCTCTTCCTTATTACCGGAGCTATCCGCGACTAAGCGGTCTAGACCTAACACTCGATAGAGCTACTAAGGGAAGGCTTAGGGGAAGGCGATAGAATAGGAGTACGAGACTCTGAAAGCTCCCGATCGCTTATAAGCTAGTCCTTAGATTACTAAGGGCTCGATAGAGCGTCCGGTAGAGGAAAGTTAAGGACGAGAGGAGATAAAGGGATAGGAGAGAATTTAGTAGGAAGATTAGCTACTAGCTTAGAAAGAGAATAAGAAGGAACTAAAGATCTATTAGCTACTTAAAGGTCTAGTTCGGACTTAGAGTAAGCTACCCGGCCTAGGAAAAAGTCTTAGAATATACGGGATAACCTAGATAGCGTTAGAAGGGATAAGGAAAAAGGATAAAGAGAAGAAGAAGCGATCGAGGGGATTTACCTATATTTATAGCGGGGGATCCTTTATTCCCCCGGACTACCCTAATAGGAGCTTTTAGCGACTATTAGCTATATATAGTAGTTATAAGTAGCCGAAAGTAATATTATATCTTTTCCTTTATTAAACCCCTACTATTTTAACTTTACTATATATATATAAACGTACTAAGACGGGAACCTACAGATATAACCGAACGGAGCAGTAGTAAGCTTAGGCTATGTTACCCTAAAGCTCGGGGCGAGTTCAGTCTAAGTAGGGGAGGATAAGATCCCGGAAGGGTGGTCACGTGAGTCATGGCTCACGTGAGTACCCCCGTTCGGCTCTGTATGGTCCCGTGACTGTCCTTACAGACCCGATATTTAAGAGATACGATAGATATACTTTAGAATATCAACCTTTCTTTACTCTTCGAATCACACTACGAAGGTAGTGTGCGTGGGCGCGCACCACGCTGGTGACACGCCTGACCACCAAGCTATCTCAACACCTACTACCGTTATCGTTATCCCCGTTATTACCGTTACCGCCGTTATCGTTACCCTTATTACTATCGCCGCTATTACCGCTATTACTATTACCGCTATTATTACTACCGTCGTTACTGCCGCTACGGAGACTATAAGTAGTCCCCTCGAGGTCGGACGGATACGTAGGGATATCGGAATCGATAAGAGCGGTACTACTTAGAGTATTACTAGCCGGAACACTAGACTAGGACCAGCTCTACTCGAGAGGCCGAGTCGGCGTAGATATACCGTCGGAAGGTATACTGTAAGTTACCGAAGCGCGTATTAATACTAAAGAGAGGTTACTATCGGTATCGAATAGATATAAATATTAAAGACTTACCTATATTAAATAACTTAACGTAATCCACGGCCGAACCGGACACACGGCCGAGCCGGACACCCACCCCCATTACAATGTTTTAAAATCGATTATCTCAACCAACACCTTTCAATTCAACTAGATAATACGATTTTTACATGAAGTAATCCTGTGGCCAATTTGGCCACATCCACTGCAGGTAGGCGGAGCCCTCCTGGCCGGTTGAACTGGCTGATTAGGCAGATCAACCTCCTCATGCGATACTACCTCATTAGCTTCTAGTAGCTGAATTGGCTGCTGAACTAGCTGTAGGCCCTCTTCGATAGTTAGGCCGCCTTCGTGTGCAATCTGCCTAGTCGATCGAGTGCGTTTTTGACGTTTCTTTTCATTCGCTGCGCGTAGATCAGCGTTCTCCTTTAATAGTAATGCAGTGTGATGCAAAGCTTTATAGTGGCCTTTAAGAATCCTATTAACCACTAATTTGTATGGGCTTGGAGGACTTTTTGACCGCTGATCTATTAGATCCTTTATTATTCTAGCCTGCTTTTCTAGCTGCTTCACTGTTCGAGGCGTTTTTGGTGTGAACTGGCTAGATCTGCTGCTTGGTCGGCTTGATGGTGGCGAAGGCGTATGAAGCGATATATTAAGCTTAGAAAGCACTCTTTCGGCACTAACTGGTACGATACTAGTAGCTGCGAAGCTACTTTGAACGATCTTCGGCTGAAAAGCTTCTATCCTCGCGCGAGGATAATCTGCAAGAAAATTAAGCTTATCGATATGATTATAGCCTGTTCGGGCTAAATCACTTACGAAGCGACCGTACGCACGCTTAAGTACTGCAAAGCACCTAACGTTAAGCGGCTATAGTAGGTAAGACGAATGCGAAGGTATGCAAAGTGGTATAATATCATTTTCGGTATATATTCGATCGAATTAAGGTGTAAGATGGCTACCGTGGCTGTTAAGGATCAATAGCCGAAATCGCCCTCGTATACGCGAAGCAGTGTATGGAATAAAGAGCTTTTGAAGCTAGCGAAGGCCGATTTCATCGGTAGTCCAGCTATTATTCGATACTTCGATTCGCTAATCCCTAGGAATATTCGACGATTTAAACCACCTAGCGATATAAACCTAGCCTTTGAAAATAATATAGGGCGGTAGCGTATAGCCATCAGCGTATATTACTTCGATCGTAGTAACCTATTCGCGATTACCAGGCTGTAGAATCGATCGCCGACCGTAGTATTCAGCGCGCGTAACTACCTTTTGCGAGGATATAAGGCCTATCACAAAGCCTGTCTTATTAAAGTTATAGATATCCTCTGGTTGAATCCCATTCTCCTCAATTGTATATTGTACCATCAAAAACCACTCTTTTATAGTCTTTAGATCCTTATTAAGAGCGCGCTAATAGTTATATCGCTTTGAGTAGCGAGATCGAAGCTCATTACGCCGTTTAACGAATGTTGATGCCCAATTAACGCCAACGGTTAATAGGGGGTTGGTTCCACGCGCTACAAGAAGGATATTGGCCATCTCTCGAACAGTAGAGGGCCTAGGCGCTACCCCACGCGAATCCATAGAGAGTATCTATTTAGTAAGCGAATCCTCTTCTAATAGTGTCAATTTATGGCCGTTTGGGCGTGTATCGACGCGCGCAATCACACCCTTAGCGCGATCGCATAGGGTAGAACTTAGTAGGTCGTATAGCTTCGCCGCTACGCGAATAGATTTGATACGGCCATTTTTGATATCGTCGAGGGCTAAAAGGATCTTGCCCTCCTGATTAGCCGATTTTTGCGAAGATTCAGTGCGAATTGGTGGTATGGTAGGCTGTTGAATTAGGTAGGGTGGTAGGAAGACGCGATTTTGGGGTAGGTGACCGGCTCGACCGTGTGTCCGGTTCGGCCGTGGATTACGTTAGAGGAAGATTTTGAATACTAGAAAGAGGAGTATATTATAAGTTATAGGAAGGAAGAGAAGCTAAGAAAGAGTATTTAAGTAGGAGACTTACCTTATCGCAGAAGTCGCTATATCGAGGGAGATCCCTTTAATACGAGTATAAACGGCTAAGATTAGTAAATATTAGAAGGCCCTATAAAGCTATAAGGATCTAATCCTATCCTTTCTTTATATAGACTAACGCTATCGCCTAATTTTTATAATAATCGGCTTCGCCGGTTAATTTCCTTTATCTAAGTTCTAGCGTTCTTATAAGTATAGCGTCGATTAGCGGAATTCGGGTCAGAGATTCTAAGGTTTACGGGAATTCTGACTCGGGCGCGGCTTTATTAATAAGGAAGCGTAAGTACGAAAAATTTCGTGGCGCGTTTCTTTATAAGAGATCCCGACCACAAGGGCGCGGTCGAATCTAGTAGGGGAGGATATAATCCCGGGCCTATAGCTACCTTAGGCACCCTAACCCTTCCTTTTCGCGATGACTAGAGCCAGATAAGCGATAATCTCACCGTACGGCTCCGTTCGGTCACGTGAGGACCCTTGGTCCTCCGTACGTATATAGTCACGCCCGTAGCCATACTTAGAAGAACCATATCCCATCTACCCTCTGGATCTCATAACTAACCCTACTCTGTAAGTCTGTCTACGAATAAGTTAACCGACCCGCTAGTTAACTCTTGACTTTTACCTATATATCATATTACTATAGCCGTATCTTATTACTTACTAAAGTAGCTACCTTAATACGATCGATCGTTAATAAGGACGACTAAAGGGACCCCTCGAAGGTATAGGAAGCGTAGACTATAAGATAGCTATTCGTAAGGGGACCGGTAGGGCTCCCTAAGAATTAGTCTTTATACCAATTTAACTACTACAAGCTATATCTTCGCTAACGATTAAGCCTAGCTACCTTACTAAAATAGCTACCTTAATAGCTATAAAACTCTATACTAAACCTTCCAGATACAAATTCTATCGTAAATTAGACCTTACTAACAAGCTAAGCAGGCCGGACTTTTAGGCTCGCGCCCGCGCGCGAGCCAAGAATCTAAGCTCGTGCCCGCGAGCCTTCAAACCGCGAGCTTAGTGTCACGGCGCGAGTCACACACGGTGACTCAAGACGATTCACGATCGAATCGACCCCGCGTCGCCCTAGGGTAACAACCCTCGAGACATCATGTGAGGTTGTGGGGACTCGGTACACGGGAACCCCATGTATATATTGTGGTAACTAGTGGAGTCTACCCAGACTCCAAGATTCAGTCTTTGAAATCGGACCCCATAGACCTGGACTCTCTGCCTAGCCAACAGGTTCTCTGTCCTGCGATACAGACCCCATAACACTTCGAGCTCGTGGGCTACGAGCCGAAAATCAGAGATTTAAGCTCGTGCTCGCGAGTTTTAGGCTCTCGAGCCGAGCGCTCTTAGCTCGCGAGTTTAACTATATAAAATACCGATATTTTCTATATCGGATCGGTAATAAAAAGTCGTAATTTATTTTTTAAGCTTACTAATACTATAATTAGTATAGGTTTCCTAAAAATGTTCACGAGATTTAGATTACGTAATATTTATATTACCTAGCGTAAAGCTCGTAGATACTCGTGTAGCGCGCGAGCCTTAAAACCGCGAGCTTTCGACTCGCGGTCCGGGCGGGCTAGCTCGCGAGCTTTGGCAAGGTCTATCGTAAATAAGTCAACTGCCTAGGCTTTATTATTAGAGTCGACGGCGTTTCGATAGTCCCTCGATAGGTATATACTATTAAAACATAGAAGCTTCTAGAGATATACTATAATATCTAAGTCTTCTTAGGCTTCTGTAACTTTTACCGTAGGTTTATACCTTAGTATTCAACGATTATATATCCTTCAATAAACCATTTAAAAGGAAGTATAAAAGGTAAGAAACTCGGAAAAGTAAAGCTAACTTAGCAAGAAATTCTTACTTTTTATAGGCTTATCACGGTATTCTAGTCCGCTATACTACTCTATCACTTTCACCTATCGAAATGCATCCGATTAGAGACCGATATATCTGACGTAGGGATAGCAGGGATTCTTTCTTAGCTAGGTAATAATAAGATGTAGCGACCGATTACCTTTTAGTCTAGAGATTCTCTAGTACAGAGTTAAACTATAGCACTCCCGATCAGGTGCTTTTTACTATCGTTAAGTTATTTAAACACTAGCGGCACTACTTAGATGATTCTGAGTACCTAGTCAAAGTATTATCTAATTATCGCAACCTACAAACTTTTATAAATCAGCCGAGGCTAAATAGCCGTTAAGCCAGATAGTATATATTTTTATTACCTCAAGATGAGACAAAGAGTGCTTTAACATCAATCAGTTATCCAAGCCAACTTGGACGCCTGCCTCTCTGGGGCAATTCATGCCGTCTTCGTCTGACGGCGGCGGATCCTGCATGGCCACCCGTAAGGAACAGCGAGGAAACGTGTCTTGTATTCCCAATCTTTATGTGACTCCAACAATTCAACCTCGTAGTCACGCAATACCGTTGCGAGAACCTTGAGAAGCTCGAATTGGGCGAGGTTACGACCGGGGCATGAATTGTATCCTGCTCCCCACTACATCGAGCGCCAGTAAGTATAGTTCAATGCATACGTGTGCAAGTTGACTTACGTGAATCAAATATGCGTCCATGGTCTTCAGATCCTCTCGAAGCCAGCGATCGGGATTGTAGATCTCGGCGTCGGCTCCGAAAATCTCGGCATTGCGGTGGATCACCCACGGATTGACACTTAGGATCACCTGCAAATGGTGATTAGCCTTCATGATAATGCGGGAATCTAGCGGAAGGAGAGTACTCACCCCTGCAGGGAAATATTTTCCGGCGATGGTAATACCACCCTTTGGTGAGATGCGGGGAAGATTATGGGCGACACCGGGGTGTGTTCGGTAGGCCTCTTTCAGCTGGGAGTGTATGAGTACTTATCTAAATGGGAAAAAGGGCACGCAGAAGTTGTCAACATACGCAGGCCTGCAAGAAGGGCAATTGTGATGCCTCGTTGTACTGTATCAAGGACGAGAGCTCGCCCCGAGACTGAGCTTCGTCGATCTCTTGTCGAGCGCGTTTCAAAAGATGCGGGTTGCGGAGTAAGTTGTACAGCACTGTTTGTGCAGCTGTGCTGACAGTCTCGGCGCCGGCTCCGATGTTCGCAACGGCGGCTGCAAACACGTCTCGTTCCGACAGGCGATCAGGATATGCTGCACGGGTATCGAGCCAGCGCTGCATCATGTCATGGCGAACTTTGGGATTGTTCTTTCGATCATCTACCGCAATCAAGCAGGTGTCGAAGATGTGAGAGTTTGGTTGGAGACCCAGCCAGCTGAATAATGGGTTACCCAGGGTCAAATTATGGAACCAAATGTAATTGCCCATGAGAGCGATGTAATAGACCAACGCCCCTGTGTTGGCAATTGCATTACGAATGTCGCTTCCTGACTCGACAAATCCGAAGGACTTGGAAAATGTGACTTCTCCGAGAACGTCAAAGGCATAGTAGCTGAACCAGTTCTGGAACTCCACCGGAGCCCCAGATTTGCAGAGCTCGTCGAATCGTGTCCTGAGAACACTCAGTACATTGTCAATGTACGGCTCAGCCTTTGCAATATTCGTGATAGAGAATCCTGCTGCCAGGCTACGCTTTTTATGGATGTGTCGTGTGGGATCCAGCTCTGACATCTGATTGACGTAGCGATAATCAGGCAGACTAAAAATCGAGTAGAAGGTACCCTGGCAGATCAATCAGCCCTGATCTTCATCTTGACGGCCGTCGGATCCGAGTGTCCGTCCGTCGTCGACGTACCTTTTTCAAGTTCGTATGGAGAAGCTGTTTGACTGCGTCCGGGTGAGACACGCTCACTTCGTTGTCTGCAATTCGAACAAAGAAGCCTTGTCGAGGACTTTAGTTGCACGACTCATGGCTCCAACGGGTGGAAGAGATCATACCATGTCTTCGATGTAAATCGAGGATATCATTTTCAATGTGACCCTTGCACGTGCGATATACGCGCCAGAGACTGGAAAAAGATGCCCAAAATGGGCCGGGGATGTCCCTGATTGCTGTCGCGTACTTTCTGAATAGCACACGTATCACAATCACCCCAGCCACACAAGCTACGAGATGCGAGACACTCCAGTTCAAGACAAGGTCATGCATGCTGATTGTCATTGTTGGTCTCACAGGTGGACGTATCGAGCGTCGCTGCTCACTTGGCAGGAGAGATGGGAGGTTCCTGGAGGAATCGGAGGATGAAACGATTGAGAGCTGTCAATCGAGAAAGAGGGGCCCAAATTAAAGGAGAGGGGACAAAAATCCGAAACCTGAACCGATCCAGCATGGGCGACCTGCTTAACCTTCCGTTCAGAGCCATTCCGCGGCGGTGCTACACTACTGCACTAGTACTATGCAGTATACAGAATGCCTTTGGGGAGGGCCGTGAGATTGGCGTGGAGTTGGAAACCGGGTGTCGCAAACCCTCACCAAGTGGAGTCCATGCCGGCTCGCACGGGCTGCTGGTTTACGGAGAATTTCGTGCCAAAAGTACCGACCGGCCGTCGGGGATGGACTAGAACCTTGTCTAGCGTTGACTGAATGTGCCGTGTCTCGGTCTGGCTCTTCACCTTCCGCTGTAGACGGATGATGAAGATGTGGTCTTGAATCATGAGCTGTTAGCATCTTCCGGTGGGCGAAGTGGTATAGGGGTCCAACCGAACCGTTCCACAACTACATGCCAACGCAAAAAGAACATTGCAAGAGAAACCAAAGCATTCAGGGGACCAATTTGTGGTGGAGAGCGAATCCTGACCCCTTGGGACTCTGAAAACCTGATTGATTGTTTTCGAAGGTACTTTCGCGCTCACGACAGGTCACTTTTCTGTTCCCGCAGCTCAATGTCCATTGTTGGGGGTACTTTTGGCGAGAGCGTGTCAATGCAAAAGTCATGGCGATCATCATCATCTTCTTCTAACCAAAAGTATCCGTATTCAGGAGAGCCACTATCGAGACCGTGGGATCGTCCCTACATGGGTCTCCTTTGGGGTTGAATTCAAACCTTTCCACGGGATAGGAAAATCCTTCCGCGCCTGAGAACGGGGTCAAAAGTCCGATTCTTCAGTGGCGATGGCGATGGAAGTGTTTTCTCCATATTAATTCGCGCCTCGTCAGCTAGCGTCGTGTTAGCGTGATATGCACAGTGACAGGATCAGAAGCGGCACGTTTGAGCTACCAAGTTGGATAGCCTCTAACTACTGGGTGGTGGAGTCGACATGACAGGTCAACGGTCACGGCCCGCAATTGTGGGACGTCAATCTTCAACCTTGAAGGGCCTTCCCGCCATGGGTCAGCCTATTTACATATAGTCATGATGCCAGATTGTGCCTCTCGCGCATCGGTAAGTTGAAGAGACAAGTACACAGCGAGCTATACGAAGAAAGATGGAACTGCCACCAGGTGTCACGCCAGCCTTTTTGGCTGAAGATCGTAGGCAGCCTGCCTTGATCGGAATCATCATCGTAACGACTCTCTCGTTCATCGTAGTGATGATCCGACTCTACGTTCGCAAATTCTTCATCCGCGAACTGGGATGGGATGACTACTTCATTCTCATGGCGCAGGTAAGTGCATTGCCAGCGGCTGATTCATGAACAAAAGACTGAGACTTTTCAATGTCAAGCTCACAAGCTGGGCGACAATGGGCCTTTGCATGATGATCCTTCATTACGGCTCCGGAAAACATCTTCTCGCTCTTGTCAGTAAGCCCGAAGAACTCGTCAAGATGTACAAGTGGCTGGTCGCCACGCAGGTCGTGTACATGTTCAACTTGTGGCTCTGTCGAGTCTCCGGCCTTGCTTTCTATGCCCGACTCAACCCCATGCCGCAATTCATTCTATATCTTCGCCTCTCCTTTGCCTTCATCACCGCGGTGTATATTGCACAGACCATGATCATCGCTTTGCAATGCATTCCGTTATCAGCTCTGTGGGGAGAAGGCACCGGAAAATGCATGGGCTCAAAGGTGGTCTTCATTTCCACGGGCGCTCTCACGATTGCTTGCGACTCGTTGATTCTCCTCTTGCCGGTGAAAATTGTGATGGGTCTTCAGGCCAAGATGGCCCGAAAACTAGCATTACTGCTCGTGCTTTGCTTTGGTATCTTGTGAGTATCAATTCTGATTCATCTCGCTGGAGGCCTTTACGAATGTAATATGCTAACCCCTGACTGCTCTCTAGTGCCGTGGTGTAAGTTCTTCGAGTCAATTTTTCTACCAACACGCAACAACCCCGACTAATGTGAATATTGAAATCAGTGCTTCCGTACTCCGCCTGATTGCCATGATTGTCTCTGTGCAACACCCGGACGACGCCACTTGGTACTTCTCCCCCGTGATTGCATGGACCTGTGCCGAGATCAGCGCCGCCATCATCGCCCTCTCCCTCCCTGCTCTCCGAGCAATCTTCGGATTCTTGAAGGAACATCGCTCCAAGAACGCCAGCTACTCCAACAGCTCTGAGCCCATCAGTCTTGATTCGGTCTCCAAAAAGAAGAAGAACAGAGTCTTTCATGGAAACAACACCTACGAGCATATGACGGAGATTGACGGTGAACGGAGTGCAAGCCAGGAGGTTCTTTGGAATCAGGACAACAACCAGAAGATTCGTGTCACGGATACCGTGAGAGTGGATGTTCGCGGATAATTGCTAACTGACATGCCCGGCCATGGAGTGTTGTAAGACTAAAGTCTGGCATGTGTTCCTGTGTGCTGGCATACGGAGCCATAGCCCAGTCTTTCTGAGACGGAGTGATGAACATAGGTGTGACTTTTAATAGTGTCAAGAAGCTAAAATCAACATAACATGTCGTGCTATGGCCCATTCAAGAGTCCCCAGACCGGTGGATCAATTCTTGTAAAGTGCTTTCTAGTCCGTGGCAGCCCGTGTTCTTCCGAGCATCAACTTTGGCGGTTCCTCATTCCGCTTCACCAAAACAAGTGGACCATGGAACACTCTTTTTCTTTCTGTTTCCTTGCCAGAGAGCCTCCAAAGCCATTGGACGCGGTGTAGTATTTACCAATTCTGTTTGATGTTTAATCCAGAGTTATGGTCTTACTCCACGGAGGGCGAGGTCATGAATACTGCAGGAAAATCTTTTCTTCACAGAGACAGTAAACGCGTCTTGGTCCCCAAGAGTTTGAGGCAAAATCTCGAAGTGCGTTGTTCCCTAGTCTTCACGCCACATGATCTGATAGATAGAGAATACCAGGACAAATCACCATTCAGAAACGATGTTTTTGAGTACGCCGAAAATTATCATTATCGGGAACTGGTGCTGGCAGACACAATATGACCTTATTCACACTTGACATCCATTCCCATAGTAGGGAAACCCCAGCGAGTGTTAGTCTTGACCCTCATATGAAACTCAAATATGGAAAGATGCCACATTGTTCCAAATGAACTCAAAAGTGTCTTGTCGAAAGTTATCCGGCAAAAGAGCACCCCGGTCTCGGAAGAATTGCATCAGCATTTGCTTGTCCGCCCACTGCGGCCATGTCATAAAACCAGCCGATCTTGAATTCGGATCCAAATCATAGACGAAAGAAAGATAGTAGGAGTGAAATGACCGGGACGCGTAATTGGGCAGAATGCCATAGAACACTTGAAGAATATCAGAACCATGAAAAGTGCCCACAACAGGCGTTCCGTAATCATAAGACGAAAGATATGACCAGAACGGCACATTGGGTTTTGCAGCATGCGCAAACGTCAAGAAGGCTCGTCGAGTGATGGTGAAGGTGAGATCGCCCAGAATGGCCGCGATGCGCTTGTATTGGGGGTACCAGTTGTTGAATATACCGGTGCGGAATGGGGATCCATCGGTTGTGATATCGGGGTAAGTCGCCACTAGAGCCTGAAGCTGTGCTCGTGTCGCGTCTTTGAAGAAGAGCTCTTTCAGATAGTCTACTATCTGCTCAGTGGTAGTGATATTGGCTTGGAAGAGTGCAAAGATAGTCCCCTCATCTTCTTGATCGCCAATAATGAACGGGACAGAAGCATACTTTCCGTTCGCTATCAAGACATCAGGAGACTCTGTGAGGGCACTGCCATCCGGCCGAGGGAGGTATGAAAGAGCAACAGAGTTATATGAGAGAATACCAGGAACGGTATTCGCTGCATTCAGGAACGTGGTGTAGTCCAGTTTGCGCAAGCAGGCTAAAGTGTCCGAGGCGCTTGAGCAACCGGCAGACCGGACAACCGTATCATAGACATCCTGGCCCTTGACATCGTCCACTCGATCGGCAGGGACGATACTGCCCGAGTTCATGATTGCACCTCGGAAAAGGGGCTTCCCGTTGTAGGTGTGATCCCCGTCATAGAGTGCCATCTGGTCTAGTACAGAGATTGACCCTGCGGACTCGCCCCAGATCGTCACCTTACTCGAATCTCCACCAAACGACTCGATATTGTCGGCAACCCACTGCAACGCAAGGCGTTGGTCGAGAAGACCCAGATTGGCAGAGTTGTCTTTCAGGATTTCTGAGCCAGGCATGAAGCCAAATCCACCCACGCGGTAGTTGATCGCAACAAACACAATGGGCATTCCCAATTGCATTGATACAGATACGAGACTCGACCCATCATACATAGCGCTCGATCCGAGCTCAAATCCCCCGCCATATATCCACACCAAGACCGGCAGTTTTGTGCTCGCTTCCGTCCCAGCAGGACGCTGGATACTGACCGTCAAGCAGTCTTCGCCCGCATTGCTGATTGTTTGGAAAAGTGGAATGTTGGCTAATTCTCCAATGACAGAAAGAGGGAAGCCAGAGTTATCGGTAGAGAAGAAGAACTGAGGACAAGCCTTGGCTGGGCTTGTGGCTTGGACAATACCGAGCGGGGTCTGTATGGGTTGCGGAGGTTTCAGACGAAGCTGACCTGTGGGTGGCTTTGCAAAGGGGATACCATTGAAGCTTTCCACACCGAGTAATCCAGCTTTACCGACGACTGTAGCTTGTGGATGTGCGATGATCACTGTTGGTACGCCAGCCCGCTTCACGCGATCAGGTGCTGCAAAGACGGCGGGAAGTGCCAGGATGATTGGCACAATGAGAGCGGGCAGCATTCTGAAAGGGCCTTTTCCAGGAACCTATGCTCTAGATGGTGGTTGATAGGCAAGTGTTCTGCCAATATAGAGACTGTGCCTAATAGGTACCGCTGATCAGAGTAGCAAAATCAACTGAGGGTGGCAGAGCACCATATAAGCACAGCTCGCATGAGAGCGAAGTGCTCACTAGCCTGGAAACCATCACATCGACATGTGTTTTCCTCGGTTGAAGTTAAGAAGAAAGACCGTGATCAAACACGTTCTTGATTTTCCCTGCAGACCCCGCTCTGAGATAGCAAGGGCTCGGTAAAGACACATTCCGAGCTAAAAAAGGAACTTCCTACGCCGCCTCGAAGGTCATATGACAACGTGAGCGACTACCATGCTGATAGGTTCGGGATGCAGAGCGAAATAGCCCACCATTCTCACTCAAGACACAGCGGCAGGTTTGATTCTCCGCACTGTGAAGATCTTGGCAAATTTACCTTTTCGCAGCTTCAATTTCCTCACGCCAGAAGTAAGTAATGAGAGCAAGTCTTTGCACATGTATTAGCCCATGTAGATATGAAAGATGCCCTTGTCTGCAGAAATAGTGGGAGCACGGCAAATCTTCCACCTAGACCCGTATCCTAGTCCCAGAATCAAGGCATGTCAGCAATGTTGGAAGTTCAACTCACGTGTGAGGCTGTAACTGATGTAGCATTAGCGCTATGACGCCGTTGTGCAGACACGAATAGCGGGGAAAACGCGGGGAAGGAACCACGCGCATAAGGCTCACGAGTCGGCGCGCTCACCTATCTATACCATTCTCGCATTCTTCATGCACGTGCATACCCGGAGCAGAAGATCAGCAACAATCCGGAACTATCCATCTAACACGAGGTTCCGACAAACAATGCATGGCACTGAACACTACCAATGCGGCATGGTGAATGCGGATTTGACGTCCACCTCAAGGACTTCTTTCAACTTGAGTGTGTCCCCCTCGCCACTCAATACGCAACTAGTATTTTCCGCTTCATTCAACCTCAAGTACTTGTTGGCCAAGAAGTCGCCAAGTTCGCTCGTTACTCCCGTTATGGATGGCTTACCACCGATCTGCTAAAACTATCACTAGTCAAAGTGTAAGACACGATTCTGAATCACTAGCGTCCATAATTAACCCAAAGCCCGCTATGGCAAGTCGTCAACCGTTAGGCCGACATGCTCAGGCCCAATACTCGACCGTGCAGCAAGGTTACCTAGGGCAAGTACCTTAGGGCAAGGCTCTTAGTCATACCAGCC
Source organism: Penicillium ucsense (assembly GCA_014839625.1). NCBI lineage: Eukaryota > Fungi > Ascomycota > Eurotiomycetes > Eurotiales > Aspergillaceae > Penicillium > Penicillium ucsense. The sequence goes on along the minus strand of WIWV01000064.1, from coordinate 108,361 downwards.
CGCAGGTCAGGTGAGCCTTCAAACAAGTTACTATAGTACCAATGATCTCAATCGATTGTAAACCCAAAACGGATTTTACAAGTCCTTTTTGACTGGCTTGAAATACAAAGCTCAAATGGATAGCAGATAGCATGAGTCCTGGTTGAGACATTTCAAAACTACACACCCCAAGGATTTACCCTTCCGTGACTATTTATAAGCATAGTGCTTGGCCTTCAAAAAAATCAAGTGGGCGGAGCTTGAATTTTCTCTCCTTTTGAGGGGAGGTGCTCCGTTGCTATCAATTCATACCCACTACTACCGCATCCTTGATGTAGCCTCCCATGGTGGCAAGATCAAGACAGTTTGGTTGACTCAGGTTTCATGCTTGGTTCATAGTGCTGTAGGAAGGGCTTATGTCATCTGAAGAATGCCCTGGTAGTATAGTGGTATCATACATCCTTCGGGCTCAAACCCAGGCTGAAAAGCGGTCTATGCATGGATGTGACCCGCGTTCGATTCGCGGCTAGGGCCTCTGCGTTCCATTTTGCTGTCACTTTTTTTTCATTACAAGACTAATTGCAACGGCAAGGAAAAAGCAGACAAGCATACTCAACCGGGAACCCGTGGTAAATAACGACCTCCGGTCGCATCTTTATGATTCATGATGGAGGGCAGCCTCAGCTACGGCATGGAAGTCCCCTTGGCAACAGCAACACCGCATATCCCCTCACACCTCAAAGTGTCCCGTGTGGATTTGAAGCCACATATTGTTATCTGTGAATGAAGAAGGCTGATGAGTTTTTTAGCAGGCTGATATTCACCTCCATTGCTTCAACTTTCGCCGAGATCGGGATGGCTGAGAATGGACGAACATCCATGAATAAATGGGTTTATATAAAGAAGCTAGAGGCTGGCTTCTTTTAGTTCGGTCATTGAGCTTCCATGTGGCGGACAGCAAATGCGACTCACGAAACCTCTGGATCTCAACGAACCGCGGCTGGTTCAGAGTCTTCAAGGATTTCATAATGAACGATGGCATGAATGATTCCTTCAAGCGTCGTTCGCTGTCAGCCGAGTCACGTTCCATAGTTTGCTCACCGATTAAGCCTCGTACTTTGTGTATCTACGGTGTTCAACAACATGTCGGGCTTGAGCGCTACTCGGACACACATGCCAACGGCCAGTTCCAATGCCTCAGCATATCTGCAGCGAATACTGCACCAATGAGTATCTATCCGACGTCATCCGCTGATTCGGAGACTTTGACTAACAGGGACCGTCGGGGTCGGCTGAATTTCGAAGGATTGGGTCTCCATTCGTTTCACAGCCAATCGTCTAAGGCTCTCATTGTACGACCTCTTGTTCTATCTCCGCCTGATTATTATATCCGGCCACCCGGTACTCGGGGTCGGCTAGCCGTTGGACTTATGATCCGAGTCTTGGCCAGTGAAGATATACTTCGAAGTTCGAAGTAGTCGTGGTGAGCAAGAGTGCTTTGGTGATGGCAGTCCTGGGCTATCGGTGCCTACGACTTATTCAAACATACCATCGTGGTGGCCACGGGCACACTCCCTAGAATAGGGGAAAATGGCGGCTTCATCGGGACATCGGTCCTTTTTCCTTCCTTGTCATTCTAGAATCTTGAACAGAAATGTCTGATACAGACAAGTTCGGATTGTGGCGGAACGGCAAGGATGTGGCGGCCTGAGGCATGAGCAATGTTGACCGGGATGACGAAAGTCATCAGAACTCAAAAACTTAAATCCTTGCGCCGGGTCATTTCCACAGGAACGATTGGTGATGACAACGTCCATGAGTGCGGTTGGCATGTACACATGGCGCTCATCAACCGGTCGAGCGGGCTGGGACGTCGTGGTCGCCACCACCAGGTGTCAAGCTTTTCGACCGTACCCTTCGCGGACATACAGATGGGATGGTGGTTAACCCCGTTGATGACAACAGCCCATCGATGGACCTTGTGGGTCCGATGAGTCCATATGAGAGGTTCGAAGGCGATCTTGGCTATCTGCCTTTCGCGATGAAACACGGAAGCTGTGCAAGATCCCGCTTCGGACTTCGAGACGAATCGCCCAGTCCACCGAGTCCGGTGCTGCCACTTAGACCGAGTCCTCCACTGTATCCATCGATCCACAGGTTTTCAGAGCAATGACGCACCACAGCTCGAAGGGCCCTCTCTGTCCAGATATAAGAATATTGGAATCCGCCCGTGGCTCCTCGATCTTCGAAGCAACGAATCTATTCAATACATTGCATTACATCTATTCACCATGGGCTCTACCGACTACAAGTTCGAAGGATGGATGGGTCTCGATAAGGAGGCCGCCAAGGGCAAGATGGTCTGGCAACAATTTGAGCCCAAGCCATGGGAAGAGACCGACGTTGACATCAAGGTCACTCACTGCGGTATTTGCGGCTCTGACATGCACACTCTCGCCAGCGGCTGGGTATGTGATACCTCTTTGACCCCCTCCCAAGCATTTCTGCGAAAGGTCAGTGCTAACAGATCTTTTTGCACAGGGTCCCACACAATACCCTTGCTGTGTCGGCCACGAAATTGTCGGTGTCGCCGTCCGTGTCGGCTCCAAGGCTGAGGGCAACATCAAGGTTGGCGACCGTGTCGGTGTCGGTGCCCAGAGCGGCTCCTGCCAAAACGTCAACGGCGACTGTGAGCCTTGCGCCAACGGCCTGGAGCAGCACTGCGCTCGCATGGTCGGTACCTACAACGGAACCTACGCCAACGGCGGCAAGTCCTACGGCGGGTACTCTCTGTACAACCGCTCTCCCTCCCACTTCGTGATTAAGATTCCCGATGCCATTCCCTCCGCCGAGGCTGCGCCCATGCTTTGCGGTGGTATCACCACCTACTCTCCTCTCCGCCAGAACGGCTGCGGTCCCGGCAAGAAGGTCGGTATCGTCGGTGTCGGCGGTCTGGGCCACTTTGGTATCCTCTTCGCCAAGGCTCTGGGTGCCGACCACGTTGTTGCCATCTCCCGCAAGTCTGACAAGAAGGAGGATGCACTTAAGCTTGGTGCTGACGCTTACATTGCCACCGGCGAGGACGAGGACTGGGAGAAGAAGCATGCCAGCTCATTGGACTTGATTGTCTCCACCGCCTCCTCTTCCAAGATGCCACTGCTTGGCTACTGCCAACTCCTGCGTCCCCGTGGTACTTTCATTCAGCTGGGTGCCCCTGAGGATGGTCCCTTCCAGCTTCCCGCCTTCGCCCTCATCGTGAAGGGCATCAAGCTTGGGGGTTCCTTGATCGGTAGCCCCGACGAGATCCGTGAGATGCTTGACCTTGTCGTTGCTAAGAATGTTCACCCCTGGATCGAGGAGCGTCCCATGAAGGACGCTAACAAGGCCATTCAGGATATGGATGCTGGCAAGGCTCGCTTCCGCTACGTTCTGGTCAACGACCACTAAAATGACGCACAACGCAACGGAACTATCAGATGCTGGCAAGGAAGTTTCGACGAAGCTATGATTATATTATACTACTTGTAAATAGACCGTGTACAATGTGAATCAATATGAATACCTACATACGAATTCGCTCACATATGTAGATGTCCTCCCATTAATGCCATTTTATCAATCATTATATCGCCCATGTCGTGGCTATTTTGATCCAATAAACCTCGGTGGAAGGTGAGTTCAGTCCAATTGAATGAGAAATGGCCATTCTTTGCGTAATCTAGGCGGATGTATAAACCAGACCTGTAGCTGGCTTCCACCTAGCTAAAGTTTGTCTCATATCTTCAATATCAGCTGAGGTGACCTTTTCTGCACACTTTCTGGGCAAGCTGCCGGTCAAGGATTCCATGACTGAGTTCTTCTTCATCCCTGAAGTTCTTCGCGCGCCTGGTGAGAGAGAATGTGCCCTAGAGTTCAAATATCGGTGATGCTGGGGTGAAGCCCACGATTTCGGACGTGCACACCTCAAGAGGGCGTGACGCTGAGTCCCATAGAGGCCGGGTTTCGCATATCCCACGAAGGTTGTTTCACAAAGTATTGCTGGGCCCAGCTCATTAGACCTATCCAGATCCTCGAATACGCTTCTTGTCATGGCGCCGACACCGAATGTCGAAAAGCTTCAAAGGACGCACCAGCATGAGGTACGCCCGCTGAATTTGGAGGCCTCAGATTTGATCATGTTGCAATACCGGTGACTCAAGTTGTCATTCATGGGCGAAATCAATAATCATGAACACTTCCTTTTATATACAAGAGCCTGGTCTCCGTTCCAAGATCGGATACCACAGAAATCCGTGACTCTACTGACGATCGAGAGTAGAGTTTCCAGCCGTTAATGGATGCAGATATCGAAGGACCGTACATGAAAGTGTAGTGGGAAATGGCTGTAAAGGCATCTTGTAGAATTATCAGCGCGAAAATCACTTGCATGCAGTAGTGGAAATGCCAACTGCGTTACCTCTAGTTGCTGTGAGAGTGGTCCACCACGCTCGGCCTCAAAAGACGAACATAAGGCATGAGGCCAAAATTGGTCTTGTAGACCAACTCGAATGAGACAGAACGGTTCATCGTGACGTTCGTATCTTGACGGAAACTTCCGGACGCGTGATCCTCGCCACTCTGTGCTCACCTTCTCTTCTGCTCCTCAAATTTCCCTCTCCCAGATCAACTCAATTTTCGACGTACCACAGAGCCCCAGCGCACTTCCTCGTCTCCAGACTTCACGAGCAGCATTTGTTCACGTCTTTTGAAAACAACCCACCTCTAGACACGATGCCAACCGACAACAAGGGCAACGGATACACCTACAAGAACTCGGGCGCCAACAGCCAGGTGGGACCACGCAAGCAACTATGACAGCCGCAATCTCGGAGCTGACATTTTTTAACCTATCAGGGTAACCACTATTGTAGCCGTGATTACGACTCTGGTCAGAGTGGCTATCACTATTCCAACCAGTGAGTATCGTCCTTTTGCTGGTTGTTTGGATTATACTCGGAGACGACGCCAGATCATGCTCACTTCACATACAACCAGGGATGGATCGTACTACTACAAGAACTCTGACGAAAGCACTTACTACAACAATGGCAAGGGCGAGGCCTGGTACACTCCCGCCAACTCGTGAGTCTGAGTCCCTGCACACTGCCGACTTGGAGTTTATGCTGATGCGGCCTACCTTAGTGACAATACCTACTACTACTCCAACGAGGGGGACGATGACAGCGGCAATAGCAAGAACTAAAGGTGCAGCCAAGGCAGATTTGCTTCCACCGGCGAGTTGCTGATCAAGATTGACCGTCTCTACTAGTTGCGCCTGTGAGCCGTAACTGGGGACGATGACGATGTGCCTTTTTTGCTTTGATCCTGGTCGGCGATGGTAATTCATTCATGGACCTTCTGTCAGCTGGGTGCTTGCCAACGAGCTTATGTTATGCAGCAGATACGAATCGATGCCTTACTTGCTTGTTAGGATACTGAATGACAAGTCGCAATGAAGATGAGATTGATCTATCCACTTAGTCAGGTGACGAGCTCACTCATTATTTCGAGACATTCAGGCCTACGATTGCCGGGTCTGAGACGGGTATATCACTCGTAAGTCCGTCTCACGGCTTTAACCACCTTCATTTGAATATCACCGCGACCCTCATGGCGTTTCGTCAAACACAGCTCATTTTCCGTCTCGACGGAGTCTCTCTGAACATTTATCTAGCCTCTCCAAAAGATTTACAGGACATAAGAATCCCTTTGACAATGCCTGACGCACCACGCCAGAAAACATGGCTCATTACGGGCGCCTCCTCTGGGCTCGGAAAGTCTCTCGCCAGCCACGTTTTGAAACAAGGTCATTCGGTCCTTGGCACAACTCGTGCGATCGAGAAGGCTAGACAGCAATTTCCTGGCTTTGAGCAGAGCGGCGGTATTTGGATCACACTGGATCCCGGGCAACCCGACGCTTATGACAGGGCGCTGCAGCTAGCGCAGAGAACAGGGATCGATGTCTTGGTGAATAACGCAGGGTTTGCATTCATTGGGGGCGTAGAAGATACAAGGTGATTCTTGTGAAGCATACACTCTAAATCTGGCCGGACGAACGCGTGAGACCTCATTCGGGGGGGCTTTGCTAACTATGCCTAGCGAGGAGGAAGTGCGCTCTCAATTGGAGGTCAATTTTTACGGACCCCTCCGTGTCGTTCAGGCCATTCTTCCTCAAATGCGACAGAGGCGAGCAGGGGAAGTTGTGCTTATCAGTAGCGGCGCTGGGTAAGCATCACTCGGTCCAGTACGTTGATCGACTGACGATGATATATTTCCTAATACCAATGTGCTTCAAACATAGGTTCATCGCAAGACCAGGTCGAGGTACCTACTCAGCCAGCAAATTTGCGATCGAAGCGATCCATGAATCACTATCCCATGAGGTCCAAAAGTTTGGAATTCGAGTGTTGATCGTGGAGCCGGGTGCATTTCGCACACCTTTTGCCTCCCGAATTGTCATCCCTTCCAAGTATCAGCAGAGCGGAGGTTACAGTGAAGACTATCAAGGGACCAGTGTCCAGCAGATGATTGATATGTCGGTCAATAGTGAAAATTTTCTCGAAACGGTCAGGGGTGATCCCGAAAAGGCTGCGAAAGTGATATTCATGGCGGTCGAAGATGGCCATGAGTATCTCCGGTTACCTCTGGGCGCTGACTGTGTGTCTGCACTGGAGGACAAGATTGACAGTCTCCAACGGGATTTGAATGCGACGCGAGAAGTGGCCATGTCTACATGTCTTGATTGAGAGTCATCTTGCTCATTTGTTGAATTTAGTTCTTGAGGGGGTTCTGGCCAAGCTAAGGTTAGCAAAGACGGTATGCCAGCGTGCTGAGACTTGCGATTGTAGCGTTTTCGGAAAGAGTCGCTGTGCTGCATATGCCGGTACCTATCGAAGACGCGCTAAACCTGAGGTTCCTGTCATTTCACGCTTGAGGGTCTAGATTTGAAAAACGCGATGATTCAGCGAATATGAGTCTATTGAATGAAGATTTTCATCGACAATCAAGATACATGGACAAGAACCGATCGCCAAAGTACTTCGATTTAACGCGTGGGAGCTGACGCGTTAGATGGGGCCAGTGATAATCTGAGCGTCCTGTACATCGGCAAGCAGCGGCCTTACTCGGGAAGTACTCGGAGAATCTTCAGTTCCAGCCTCTTGCGGCCTATTTGCACTGTGGCGTGCACTGTGAGTGTGCAGTGCACGAACCACAAAGTGAGTCTCAACAGAATTAGCTCTTTGCGGACCGACTATGATGCGAATGTCCATGTGTCACACGGTCGGCCCGGTCGGCTTTGCAACCTGTCATCATCTGCTATGCGCATTTGGCACTGAAGTTCTAGGTCGCGTCGAGATGATTAAACGTGCCAAGCTTCCAGATTACGTGCGATGGCTCGAGGACCCTGCATATGTGGGTCAGGAAAGATCTAGAATTAGTGCCCGTGCAATGGGAACTTAGGTAGTTACCTAAATAGAAGTCTCTACATACACAAATATCTGGGACTGAGGGCTCCTAATGTTGTCCATATTCCTCGTACATTGTCGGCTATCTATCTAAATAACATTGACGTAGGTACACTCCAAGCGTCCCATATCGTTACCTGAGAACACCCAAAAAGGACCAGTGAAATTTCAAATCGCTATCGTATCTCTTTCTATCGTACCAATCCACTTAGGCTTCTGGACCGGTGTAAACCGTCTCACATGCGATTTTGCTTCCGTGTCGACTCGATCGCGGCTTCGAATCCTCGGATCGTGTCCAATGGGCGCTCGAAGCGGGGACGAGTTGGGTTGGAGAGATCGGGGTCGGCTATAGACGTGTTAGTATATTGTTCGCATCCTCTCAGCTAGCATGAGACCATTGGAATTTGGAGACAGAACGAACCGATGACTTTCCCCTCCCGATCCTTGTGTTGCATGCTTCTTAAAGAAAAGACGTCACGGTTGCCCATGTCTGCGCTGACAGCCACTATAGAGGTCGAAGTGTTAGTCGCATTCCCAAAGTGGTGAAGTGTGATGCATAGTAGATGAGAATGGATGCACCAGGAGACTTTTTGCTTAGTTCTTCTGGATCCCCGGGAACACTCACTAGGCTGTGCCTCATACAAAGCTGCATTGGGATCGGCTTTGCTCTGGATGACATTGTTGGAGCCTGCCGATGACTGCAGGGAGCCACTGCGAGAACTGGCGGAACTTGAGGCAGGCATGACAAATGATGTATTGGATAGTAGGGTACGAGGCTTATACAATCGACCTCTTGAGGGAAGCAGATGGTTGATGTCTATTGATCCTGCTTATCTGAATATTTCTCAGTGATATTAAAGATGGTGAGCCGTGAGGTCTGCGGTAGGGCAAGCGATGAATCGTGGAGAGCAAGGACTATGGTATGCCAGAGGCGCCCCAGGTTGTCTTATAAGTAGAATCTCCTCCGAGTTGGGTCGCTGATTTGGGATATCATTCTTTTGCATTATTTTACGAGTGTACAATGTACCCGGTACATCCATTCACTGTAAGTGTAGAGTCACTAGAGTGTAGTAGAGTGTAGGCCTGCAGGGTATGCAGGACAAGCTCACCCAGTAATACGATCGCCGAGCTTTCCTTCTAAAAATGGATCCTGGACCCCTCAGAACAGCAAAGTCAAAATCGCAAGACTGTCCAAGTACGCAATAGGTCCAAGTCCAATTCGATGATCAATGGGATTGTGGCAAAGACCCCCATTAGCGGGCCCTCGACCAGTCTATAACCACGCATTAGGCCGATCGCGACCAGCGTGCCTGAGCCCAGGTCCGCGATGACCTAAACCTTACCTCGGTCAGCTCCTACATATGACGCCGCAGGTAACAAGTACCATGTTCCGACTGGTCAACCAGCATCACTCCTTCCTAAGGAGGAGACCTGCTGAACGAGGGATGATCCCAATCAGAAGCTTTCCGACGCGCAATGCCTGGTGGCTGAAGGGCGATGCTTCCGTTAGGTACCACCCGCAGATACAACCAACGGGAGGCGACCAAATCCCGGCAGCCTAGTAGTCTGGTACATGCACAGTTCCTGATCCATTGAATTCTGGCATCAGACCGAACATGAAGTGAAAATGTCGCATATGAGGCTGAGTACCAGTACTGTCTAGTGCACAGCATTGTCGCCTCTGACTCAAGAACGAAGAAGTCCGCGGCTGCACCGGGTACCTATCTGCTTGCCCTGCCATAGTGAGATAATGAAATTACATCCATCCCCAGCCTGCGTGACGTGGATGAGTCATCCATTTTCCCACCTGCAGCATGAACGAGCCTGACACGGATGTCAGTTTCGTCCGATCACATGCGGCACCGTGCCACCGTCAGCAATGTACCTGGTACCTACCGGCACACAATCATAGTACTATCATCGTATCCCTTTCCGGTCATTCACCCTGGTCTCCAGGCGGGAGAGTCGACTGCGCCCACAGTGCTTTTGCACTGCTGAATAAATCTACCTATGGTTGACCTTCAGAGGGCTCTTCAGGTCCCCTAGTCTGTGGCTCTGTGCAATCCTCACAGCCCAGCACAGTGGCTCTTCTGCACGCAAACTTGTGTGGCGTTTCGGGTTGGAATGGGTATGGACCTATCATATGAGGAGGCCGACTTAATTTAGAACATAGCTGGTGGCCCGGCTGTATGTCTGAAAATCGCACTGAGTTGGGAGTCTTTGAAAAGAATGCATTGTACCGGACCTCTCCGATATGTGATATCCGGACAAAGCCGCTTGTGTACCTAGGCAAACGTCAAGTTTGCTTTCAGTACAGCATCTTTTCGCGAGTTTACCATTCACATAAGATCAGGGTAGTCATCATGAAGAAGCATGAGTAAAGGACGCGATCTTGTGGCGCGAATCTAACCGATCAGTCAGAGGAAAGCTCTAGCTCGCAAGGGATAGATGGAAATTCCTGAGGCATGAAGCCGCATTGAGCGATTACCGTGTACGGATACACCCGCAATCCATCTGAAGCGGTTCGACAGGTCAACATTTTTCAATATGATCATGAAAACTCTAACAAGTCAAAATTTTCGACTAGAAAGTCATACCTAGGTATGTGGTATGGAGATTGATGTGCCATTTTACGACGGTATTTGGTCGGTACATGTAGAGTCCTATCAAGGTCGAGTCAATGAGCTTCCAGTTACTAGTAGGCAACTGCAGGTGGCCGATAGAAAGTCAGCGATTAATAATATGATCCAATCCGTCCGTACATAGTCATGATGGGGCTCTGAGATTGAATTGGTTTACGTTCAATGGCGCCGATGCAGCATCGAAGAAACTCACCACTTCCATCAAGCAAATTCACGTGAGCCGAATATCTGGCTAAGCAGATTCGAAAGCCTCGGTCTTGAATTCCATTTATCTAGATTGTAGACAACATAATCGGTCCTTATGCATGAGTGTTGTAAGCAGACATACAATTTCCAAGGCGGTCGTTGCTTAATGCTTAGTGCCTCACAGGTCACCTGATGATGAGCTAAGACTGACCACCTGCACCTGCAGGTGGGTAAAGCTCATCAGCTCGTTTTCCAGTTGACCAAGACGTCCGATAATGTGCGGTCAACAGTGTACCTTAGTCAAGAATGACATCCCTGTCCTTTGGAACTTCAAATACCAGAGATCAGGTGGGAATAGATCAGGGGTACGTTTATATCTCACAAAGTAGGTCACAATGGGCCAAAGCGAAATGGATCACTCAAATTTCCAGTGTGAGGTTGACCAACCGCGACTCCCAGGTAAAGCAAGCGGAACTTCACTTTGAGCCTCTGTCGACTGTGCCTTTTCACTGAGACCCAGGCTTCGTTTGTCGAGAGATCTCCCTTACTCAAATTGACAAAAATGCATCCATTTCAGAGACCCAAATAGTGCTCTTTGGTTTTGACCGCGTAAGGTTGGCATACTCAGCTCCAGACAGACCTACCCGATGCCAACAATGCTGTAGGGAAACGCCGCGGAAACAGCTTGCCGTCGAATATTGCCACTGGATGCGACAGCAACTTCCGGAGACGTCGACTTTCTGGATTCATGCAAGCAACGCGGCTCGTTGCGAAAAAAAATCCACAGGACCTTATCGACTGACTCGATCTTCCAGGGCGAGAAGCCTGTATCAAAGAGATACTTTACAGCTGGTTGCAAATTGGCCGCAGAGCACAAGGAGCGTCAAGTATTGTCTCGTACTAGACAATATCAATGACGATGTCCAAGCGCTTATAACGACGGCTTTGACCGAGAAGCTCGCAACGGAGGTGATGAAGTCCCGCAAGGTCAGGCTCTGCGAAGATCACAATTCTTCACTAGGGAGTCTGGTCCATCTCGCACGTTTTTTGGAGTCTATGGTCCGACGGGCAGATATTATTGATCTGATGAAGGTCTATGTTGCGAAGCAGCGCCAAATCATAGGCTCTGAAGACCAATGTAATGTGTCATATTCTAACACGCTGGCAGAATGGGGATCAAAGAAGCCTTCCATCGATTTATACTTCGTGATGCACGCTCATATATTAGGGAGATCACACACCAAATTATCCTCGAAAGGCAAAGTTCCTAAGATTGAACGTCCGTCACTCTGTCGTCATATCATCAAGGTTGATATACCGTTTCGATTATCTGCACCGACGACAATCTAGTCTGCATGCCAAATGTGACCATGGGAGCTTCCTCCCTCATCGAGAAAGGATTGATTTGGGCACAGTATAAACGTCAAGCAGCTGCAACAGTTGAACGCCCCATGGTCATGGCTGCAGTAATAACTCGAAAGACTGCATCGCCTGGCTTCCTTAATAACTCCGAGGCAACTCAAGTACCTTTTCACTCACGTAATTGAGAATCATCTCTCGGCTGACCGGGGCAATTCTGGGAACGAAACATTCACGCAAATATCGTTCCACATCATACTCCATCGCGTACCCCATGCCTCCATGCGCCAAGACGGCACGCTCACACGCAGTGAATGCAGCTTCGGCAGCTACATACTTGGCGCTGTTGCAAGCAACCCCAACTGCATGGAAGGGTACTGAGCCGTCGTTGGAATCGTACAGGCGAGCCGCATGGTAAGTAGCGAGCTTGGCTGCCTCAAGCTTCATGTAAGCGTCTGCAAGCGGATGTGCAACGCCTTGATTCTGTCCGATCGGCCGGCCAAAGACGATTCGTTCTCTGGCATACTGTGCTGCCTTTTCGAGAGCTGCATAACCCAGGCCAAGGGCCTCGCCCGCCAATAGACAGCGCTCAGCATTCATCCCATGCAGAATGATCTTGAAGCCCTGACTTTCTTCGCCTATGAGTGTCTCTGCAGGAATTTTGTAGTCATCGAAGAACACTTCGTTAGCGTCAACTGCCCGGCCACCCATTTTCTTGATTTTGCGCATGTCCAGGCCTGGCTGATTGCGTTCAAGATCAATGCAGAACAGCGATAACCCTTCACTGGACTGTTTCACCTCCTCGAGTGGTGTAGTCCTGGCCAGAAGAATCATTTTCGAAGCGACCTGCGCGCAAGTGATCCAGATCTTCTGACCTGATATTGAATAGCCGTTTTCCGTTCTGGTGGCGACTGTCTTCAACTTGAGAGTTTCGAGCCCCGTGTTGGGTTCTGTGACCCCGAAACAGGTCCTCCATGTGCCATTGATAATGTTCGGTATGGTCGTTTCCAATTGCTCCTTGGTGCCAAATTTCGCAAGGGGCTGTGTCGCGTACACGTTGGCGTGAATTGCCTGCGCGCCAGCCATTCCAGCCCCCGACTGTGTGATGGTTTGCATCATCATAGTTGCTTCAGAAATTCCTACGAGAGATGGTGGGTTAGCGCTCCGTCTCCACCTTAGTACTCTGGCTCAGCTTCCAGTGATGACCAACCAAGACCAGCACCCCCGAGTTCCTCCGGCAGAGCTATTCCCAGCCACCCATCCCTAGCCAAAGCCGCATGAAATTCCTTTGGATCCTTTTCTTGCTGGTCGCGCTCTTGCCAGTATGTGTTTGGGAAATTCGAACATATTTGTTTGATCGCTTCATGAACTGTAAGCTGTTCGTCTGTGAATCCCGTCATTTCCATTATATCTCGTCGTCGTGACGTCGAAAAGCTCAAGGTGCGCGGCGCTAACGGCGAGACTTGACTACCGGCAGCTAGAGATACTCTGCTGGGAAAGGACGTCCATTGTAATCGTGAGAATTGTCTGAGAGCTTGACGTAACATGGTCGATTCGTACGTCTCGGTGGTACACAGCAGGTATGAAGTAATCGCACAAAAAGAATGGCGAACGCGAGCGGATAGTCCTCGAACTCATCGTCTTTTGACGTCCTCGGCGAGGCAACGGATCTTACCGATTAGCCGACTTCCCCGCATGTTCGGTGATTTGTGAAGATGGCCGAATATGAGCTTCAAGACGGCCCGTGCGGGGGATGAGGGGACGACATTAAGTACTCGTGTACTCCGTCCAGCCAGTGAAATGAGTCACGAGTGGTATTGAACATACAATGAGGCTGCACTGAGACCTGTCCTGAACATAAATAACGTTGAAGGTGTTGAGATCAGTTATTGCAGTATGAAAGTGTCATTCCTTCGCAGCCAGCCGTGGCGACCGGGGCCGTCGTGTTTGGCTCGCCCCGCGCGGAGAGTCAACACGCTTCATCAACGCTCCAACGCAACTTCTACCCTGCCTAACAGAGCACCACCACTCGCTGGCATCACCGTTGTCAGCTTGGAACAAGCTATCGCTGCACCCTTCTGTACGCGCCAGCTGGCGGATTTTGGAGCTCGTGTGATAAAAGTGGAACGACCCGGACAGGGCGATTTCGCGCGCCAATACGACACTCGCGTCAATGGACTCTCGTCACATTTCGTATGGACAAATCGTTCCAAAGAAAGTTTGGCGCTGGATTTGAAGGATGAGAAGGATCATGCAGTTCTCATGAAGCTTCTGGAGCGAGCGGATGTGCTCGTGCAGAATCTTGCCCCGGGTGCCAGTGCACGACTGGGCCTATCGTACGAAGCGCTGAAGGAAAGAAATACTTCTATTATTGTCTGTGACATATCGGGCTATGGACAGGATGGGCCATATCGTGACAAAAAGGCTTACGATCTTCTCATCCAAAGTGAAGCGGGCTTGCTGTCCGTCACCGGGACTAGTACAGAGCAGGTGAAGGTGGCCATTTCGATCGCCGATATTGCCGCAGGAATGTACGCCTTTAGCAACATTCTATCCGCGATTATCCAACGGGGAAAGGACGGACAGGGACGCCGCATCGATATTTCAATGCTGGAGAGTATGGTCGAGTGGATGGGCTTTCCACTGTACTACACCTTTGATGGAGCTCCAGGTCCAAAGCGCTCGGGTGCCTCACACGCATCTATCTATCCTTACGGCCCTTTTGAGACAAAAGATGGCCAGGTTATGCTCGGGATACAGAATGAGCGGGAGTGGATCACATTCTGTCATGATGTCCTGCATCGAGATAATCTGGCGGCGGATCCTCGATTCTCGAGCAACACGCTACGTACTAAGAACAGAGATGCTTTGAAGGAAATTATTTGCGAAGTGTTTTCCAAGCTGACTGCGTCAGAGACAATTTCGCGTTTAGAGGCTGCGTCAATCGCGAATGCAAAGCTCAATGATTTGCAGGGCGTGTGGAACCACTCGCAATTAAAGGCTCGTGATCGCTGGGTCGACGTCGACACTCCTGCAGGTGTGGTTCCGGCACTTTTACCACCAGGCTTGACAAAAGCAGCAACACAAGGCGGATTCGCACCTCAGATGGGCCCTGTGCCGCGGGTTGGACAACACAATGAGGCTATTCTGGCGGAACTTGGATTGGCCGATGCAGAGTGACTTGTCAGACAGCATATGCACCATACTGACTTGCAGTCGTGTCACTCGATGAATGTTTAAACATGTCTATGCGAAATTGATGGTTACGCTTGGAAAGACTTTTGCCGAAAACGATATTGCTTTTCTCCGTAATCAATAATGGTAAAACGACCTCCGGGGGGTATTTACACCTCGGAGAGGTGGACTGTTCCACCTGACATCGAGCATGCTGGAAGTATGTGTCGCCTCTAAATGTCCACTCAGACTAGCACATTCTGCCCACTTTCCGAAATGCCTAAGGCCATCTGGGTGAAGAGGCTTGGACCATCTGCACATTCAGACCACAGATCAAAACGAGAACTTCGAGATGGACAATGTAGAGCGTGAGCGAGCATCAATTGCGATAGTGGTTCCAGGATTGTTGATTCAGCTTATTTTTTGGTAAGACGTGATGGCTTTGTCATGCTCTGTGTCAATTGCCTATCCGAGTTTGCAACGCACAGACACTTCCATTGCTAACACATTGTCCAGTCGGCTTGTGTCGAGCGTCGGGTTAACCCGTGGCGGATGTGAACTTCTCCGGTCGTCGGCATTTACCCAAACTCGGCAAGCAGCGCCTCGGAGTTAATCAGATAAGCCCCAGACTTTGGACAAGGCCCCACTTAGCGAACCAGCGGATGTATCCAGACCTTAGGAATAACGGCTTCCCGTCAATTCCGACGCACCGAGTGAGATTCCAAGTGCTAGTCGTTTCGTATAAAGGGAGACCCTGTGTCCCGAGCCTGGCCAGGGAAGATCAACGACTTTGATTTCACCCAGCTTGCGGCCTTCATACTCGCATAATGCCTGCTTCGTCGCTTCGAAACATCATTGTTATCGGCGGTTCCTTTGTGGGACGAGTGAGTCCAAACATTCCCAGACTGACAAGCTACCAGACTTGACCCGGTTGCTGACCGAATCTCATCAGGCCACCGTCCAGGAGCTCGCGAAGATTGTCCCACCAACACATCGTGTACGCTGACACTCGCTTCTCATCTGCACACATGTACCTCTGCTGAGATACTCTGTCGCTGACGACAACAACAGATCCTTTTGGCAGAGACACACAGTCACTTCCACCATCTTTTCACATTCGTGAGTCTCTACCGCCGCTGACCAGCAATTTGCAAAGTCTGGACCACACTGACGCGACTTATAGCCTCGATTCGCCATTGTCCCGAACCACGAACACAAAGCTTTCATTCCATACAGTGGCTTGTTTGCGGGTGCAACAGATCCGACCGCCCATGCGGTCATCCAAGCGCGTGTCACCTCTGTCCGACCGGAATACATCCAATTGGATCGTGAATGGCAGGGATCCACGCGTGTTCCATTCGACTACGTGGTGGTTGCTACCGGAACGCGACTCTCAAAGCCCGCTGCTATGGAGAAAGACGACAAACTGTCATCTGTCGAATATCTGCAGTCCCATCAGGATCGAGTGAAGCGGTCAAACTCTATTATCATCGTTGGAGGTGGTGCAGTGGGCGTTCAGATGGCCACGGATCTGAAAGAGTACTATCCAGACAAAGAGGTGACGGTCATACAATCGCGAGACCGTGTCATGCCAGGTTTCCATCCTCGGCTGCACGAGATAATTCAGGCGCGTTTCGACGAGCTTGGCATTCGACTCATCACGAGATCAAGGGTGAAAGTTCCCGCGGATGGGTTCCGCAGTGATGGGAGTCCCTTCGACGTGGAACTTACCAACGGCTCGAAAGTGGCTGCAGACTTTGTCATCCTGGCCACGGGGCAAACCCCCAATAACCAATTGGTGGCCGATCTGAAGCCGTCCATACCTGAGTCTCTATCGGTGATCAACCCAGACAATGGCTTCATTCGGGTTCGACCAACGATGCAATTTCTTGATGAAAAGTATGGCAACATGTTTGCTGTTGGGGATATCGCCGACACGGGGGCGCAAAAAGCAGCGAGACCTGGCGCCGCACAAGCTGCAGTCGTTGCCAAGAACATCCAGTCACTGATCGAGGGACAAACACCGCAAGAGAAGTTTGCGAAGGGGGCCGGTGCCATTCATATTACACTGGGAATGGTGAGAGTTTGCCCAATAAATATGAAATCAAGGCTCTTGGATCAACCAGCGCTGACTGACGGGGATCTTTGCAGCAACACAACATGATATTCCGCAATCCGAATCCCGCAGAAAACCAGATTGACCCTGTCATCATGGAAAAGACCGAGTGAGTGATAGTTGGGAAAATCAGAACACACCTGGCAAGCTTTGGGATCATATACTGACCCAATTTGCACTTTCAGTGGTCGCGAGGACATGAATGTTGAGAGCATGTGGCAACGCATGGGAATCACTGTCGACAATCCGCGACAATACCATTTGTGATCCTTCCCAGGTAGTGCATGGGATCAAGACAATGGAGGAAGAACTATTCTCGAACATGAAAGGATCGAATGTCTTGTCTATCAGCCTGTCGTCGAGCACACGCCTGGATTGACTTTACCCACGGCGGCCGGTAGGCGCACCGAGGGCAAGCGTAATTCTCCCATCAGAGCTGAAGCTTAGCAGACTATCCGCACTAGCATCAGCGTAAACAGTATAATGAATCAGCATCAACGAAGAAAGTCTAATGAGTCAATACCTGGTACTACCCAGTACCCACAGAATGATACATGAACTATACCAGTTCGTTGAGCAGAGATGAAGACATATGTATCCCCCAGAGGACTGGAGCTATCCCAGGGCACCCACCATAGTCTACTCTTCCCGAACACGGGGATGACAAGGTAAGTAATGTGCAGTGGTGCCGGCACACTCCAGTCCTCCGGTATATCTGGTCTTAGGTCTTCTCCAGTCTTGGCCGGTCATGTTTAGCGATCTGTTGTAGAAGGGAGCAACTAACCAGTTCACAGAATTCCCGTCTAGCCCATCAGGCCAGGGCTCGGTAAAGTATATAGTCAGCGTACCGGTTCGACTCTGATTTGCACTGGAAAACAATTAAGTACGGTTCCTAAAAGGGAAGTTATGCTCTGCCGAGGTTGCGAGGATACCTGTGGCTACTGCCGGACACGCGCACTCCTGATCCAAGACGGATTCTACCCCGCCATGAAACTCATCTCTGCTAAGCATCACCGACCCCACCCCCTGAGGGCTAGCGATAGATTCCCCAATCTTTTACCCGAGATGGCCCCAGTCTCGGTGCAACATATGTGGTTCTTGACCTCCAAGGAGCCCCGCAGAATTCCCGTCCCCTGTCCGGCCTGCCGATCTTCCTCGGTGTGTGGGATGATTCGATGAGGCCTTTGACAGCCGACGCGTTCATCACGCATTGTTGCTCTTCGGCCTCAGGTCCTGGACCCATGCTGCGACTGTGTGACGACTGCGCTGATCCGAGCACAGCATATGGGGTGAGGCAAACTCTATGATGAGCTTCTGTCGTCGCTTCCAAAGCTTCCATGCCTTTCAGCCTGATCATGGCTCACTTTCAAACTCAAATTGCCAACAACCGACATGCGGCTTGACAAAATGGAACATTCTGCAGAACTTTAAGAGCCGTCTTTCCCCGCACTACCCCGGAGCAAGTGCCGCTTTTAGCTTGGTTCAATCTCTAGCGGAGATGCGACCCGGAGAATGTTTTCAACTCCACCTACTTTGACGAAATTCTGCGAGATGTGGGGTGCAAAGCAGTGGCCCGATCATCTTCAACCCTCCTCAAGATCTGGAGAGGATGAGGATGTAACCTCGCTCTACCTGAGACGAAGAAACAGGGGAGTCACGCCCTGGGCAGGGGTTTCATCAAACCCCTGAAAGCCGACACCAAAATAAGGAGTCAAGGCACGTGGAGGATTTCGCAAAGTTCGAGTATGAGGTCTCATTCCCCACGATGGGACACGGGGAGGCGGAAGAGTATTCAGCCCGCGAAAGTATGCATCAAAGCAAACAGGTGTGTTACATTGAACTATCCAAATGCACATCCGGCCATTCAGCGGCACAGACAGAGGGCAGTCTTCAATATGATCGCTTCAAATGCCGAGTAATCTGCAGCTGACGGCAGCGTGTCGGGTCACGGGCGTCGCATTGCGTACTCGGGCAGCCGCACCCGATCCACAGTTCTGCATGAGTTTATGCTGCAGCCGCCCCTTGCGAGTCACCTGAGCGAGTGGCTGGACACTAGAAGATTAGGGTCTGACCTTCACCTTCTTCGAGAGAAGAAACGAAGGCCCACAACTCACTTCACTGCGAGGTCATTGCTGTGAGAGAGGTGCTAAAATTGACAGATTTAGCAAGGTCCATACGCTGCTTGCCATGTGCTGCCGTTTCAGACACTTGTTCATTAAGATAACGGCCCTCGAACTGGCTTCGCGGCGTGTCGTTCTGCTTAATTGGGTATATACCGCGATAGAAAATCAACCTTTCGGCAATACAGATTGCATGACCATGTTGACTAGCGTGACATAACCCCAAACTCCACCTCTTTCTCGCTTGCGGGATCGACGCTCTGATCCATTGCGAGTGAACAAGTGTGCCTCCCAAATCTTGAAATAATTCTCCGTGCGATCGTGCCGCCATCCACGAATTCCCCCAATGATTGGTCACATTTTCCGATAGGCAGTCTTCAGCAGTGGGCGGTCATCCTTGCCGGAGAAAGATCCAAATTGCAAAGGACGCCATGGGGGAAATTCTAGTCCGCGCCGTAAGGGGTGGCTTGCATATGTATGGGGAATCCCTGTCAACCACAATCTTTGAAGGGACCTCGCGCGTATATAACCACCACGCGGTCGTCTCCTCTGACATTGACAGTAGCCAAAGAACATAGGGAACAGCAACCCGTCCTGCGTTGCCCAAGCAATCCCCAGACTCGAGAATGAAGGCTTTCGGATTGGCAGTTCTGTTCCTTGCGCAGACTGTTGCTGGTCTGACGGCTGCACAATGGCGCAGCCAATCGATCTATTTTCTTATGACAGATCGATTTGGACGAACTGACAATTCGGTGACAGCTTCTTGCAACACAAATGACCGAGTAAGCCTTCTTTAAGTGCTCCCTCGTTTCAGCTCGCTTGTGCTAACGCTGTCTTTAAGGTGTATTGTGGTGGAAGCTGGCAAGGGATTATAAACCATGTACGCTTGTCAAATTCCTGTGCAGAACAAGACCACCTGCTTACTGACGTGAAATAAAGCTGGACTATATCCAGGGAATGGGATTCACTGCCATCTGGATCACCCCTGTCACGGAGCAGCTCCCCCAAGACACGGGAGACGGCGAAGCATACCATGGGTACTGGCAGCAGGAAATGTAAAAGTATCTTCGCAACCTGCCAAGGCTTTCTCTGACATGGCTATGCAGATACAACGTGAACACCAACTACGGCACTGCTGCCGATCTTCAGGCACTTTCAAAGGCCCTTCACAGCCGGGGCATGTACCTGATGGTCGACGTGGTAGCAAACCACATGGTGAGAGGCACTTCTCGCGAGATCAGTCAGAATGGGTCATGCTTACTTGCTTTCAAAAACCGCAGGGCTATGCTGGAGCCGGGAACACCGTGGACTATAGTGTCTTCCAGCCATTCAGCTCATCCTCGTTTTTCCACCCGTATTGTCTGATCAGCGATTACTCGAATCAAGCTAATGTGGAGGACTGCTGGCTTGGAGATACCACGGTCTCGCTACCTGATCTCGATACAACTCAGTCTTCAGTACAGACGATATGGTACAACTGGGTACATAGCTTAGTCTCGAACTATTCAAGTGAGTGGCCCAATGAGGAATATCGCTTCGCTCCGCAAAGAGGCTCACAGAGTGTCTACTAGTCGACGGTCTTCGCATTGACACTGTCAAGCACGTCCAAAAATCATTCTGGCCCGGATATCAGAGCGCAGCCGGCGTGTACTGCGTTGGTGAGGTCTTCAGTGGGGACCCAGCTTATACTTGCCCCTACCAAAATTACCTTGACGGCGTCTTGAACTATCCAATGTATGTCGCTTCTTCAGAACTTTACCACTGAACCGAACTGACCAATTCCAGTTACTATCCGCTGCTCAATGCTTTCAAGTCATCGAGTGGGAGCATCAGCAGCCTCTCCAGCATGATTAATTCTGTTGCATCTGACTGCGCGGATCCAACGTTGCTTGGTAACTTTATCGAGAATCATGACAACCCGCGGTTTGCTTCGTACGTCTCTCTCTTTTACTTCGAATTTCTGAATGTAGCTGACGTGTGCACAAATCGAAGGTACACGAGCGACTACTCACAGGCCAAGAACGTTATTTCGTTCATCTTCCTGTCTGACGGCATTCCGATTGTGTACGCGGGACAGGAACAGCACTACAGCGGCGGCAATGACCCTGCCAATCGTGAAGCAACCTGGTTGTCCGGATACTCCACCAATGCTCAGTTGTATCAATTTATCTCCTCCACCAACAAGATCCGCAGTCTTGCCATCTCCAAGGATACAGGTTACATCACTGCAAAGGTACGCTGATGATGCAACGCTTGTCCCGGTGCGCCGATTGCAAGTTGACGTGTTTCATACAGAACAACGCTTTTTACACCGATAGCAACACCATCGCGATGAAAAAGGGATCCACCGGCTCCCAAGTGGTCACCGTCCTCTCGAACCGTGGCGCCTCGGGTAGCTCGTACACCCTGAGCCTCGGTGGAAGCGGTTACGCCGCGGGCACCAAGCTCGTGGAAATGTACACTTGCACCGCGGTCACCGTGGACTCAAGTGGCAACATCCCAGTATCCATGACCTCGGGACTACCCCGGGTCTTTATGCTGGCGACCTCTGCATGCTCCCTCTGCAGCTCCGCGTGCTCGACCAGTGCGACCACGCTCAAGACTACCACGACGACGGCGACCAGCTGTACGCAGGCCACTGCGCTGCCCGTCTTGTTCCAGGAGACAGTGACCACTTCCTATGGACAGAACGTCTACCTCGCCGGCTCGATCAGTCAGCTGGGTAGCTGGAATGCTGCGAATGCTGTTGCGTTGTCGGCCGACAAATATACGTCTTCCAATCCTCTGTGGTACACAACGGTGACACTGCCCGTGGGCACGACGTTCCAATACAAATTCCTCAAGAAGACGAGTGGCTCCAGCTCTTTGACCTGGGAAAGTGATCCGAATCGGTCGTATACGGTTCCCACGGGATGTGTGGGCTCTACAGCCACGGTCACGGCTACATGGAGATAGTGACCATGACGAAATTTTTTTTTCTTTTCCTCGGCAATTTCTTGTGGTCTTCGTAGTTTCGTACTTCCATTGATTCTTCACTTTACCCACGTCCTCTACCTCTTTTACATTGGCTCGACTCGCGATATCGGACGAGAGCTCCGATCCGCAGCTTCGGTCGGGGTTCTGGATACGTACTAGTAGTAGGAGGTGGCTAGGTGGACGGCAGCCGATGTTTATGCCGGCGAATGGTGATTCCATGACGTCCACGACGTCGCTAATGGATATGGTACATCTTGACCTACTCGAGATGTGAAGCATAAAGTACTACTTCAACTGAACTCGAGTTACGACCTATAGTAACAGAAGAGCCCCTCGTGACCAGGCATTGGTACGGTAGGTACATCTCGTGAATTGACATAGACGAGGCATCGATGACTTCAGACTGGAGCTTCAAGATTGATTTCCCGAATCGACATTGTTGGGGTCGGATACTTTCTCGCTCGGGGGGACTGCCCATATTCACATTCTTGCACAATTTAGTCGACTCACCTTCCTCGGTTGTTTGGAATCCCAAGTCTGACCGTAGCTTTCTTATAGATGTCAGGTATGATATGCCTAATGGCCTACTACTGTACCTATCAAATGGCATGCTACCAGTACCTACATGACACATGTAGTTTAACTTTATCGCAACTACCCAGGTCCATAAGGGCACGACGGCACACCAGTTGACGGAATCGGCCCGATTGACCCCCTCCACAATCGGAAAGAAAACCTTCCCACGGCGAACTGCCTGGTCGGGAATGCTCCTTCGGGCTTCTGCCACTAGGACCTTGATTATTATGAGCACCGACAGGACATCCATTTGATCGACACTCGACATGCACGATATACCGCTGATCGATCTCGGTTCCTGCACCCCTACCGGATGATGCAGAGTGTCCCGTCCCTGTCGATCTTGGCATCATGATCGAGTCAGAAGGGTCGGGGAGGTAAGTCAAACTCAATTGTTCTGTCCAGGGTTATGAACCCTGACGCATGCGGCGTGCATCTCGATTTTCTTGCGCTTTTCGAATGGTGCACAGCTTGGACGTGGGCCTGCACGTGGTCGAACAGTGCACATGCGCATTGAGTAGATTCGTATGTAGCGCATATTGCGAGTGAGCTCTGGCTGGAATGAAACTCAGCCCACGTGTGGGCAGTGGGCACTGTGGCCATGGGGAGAGAACGAAATTGTCTGCGCGGCACACTTTCCTCCTTGGGGGGCCGACAAAGTCGACAAAGTCTAAGATGATTTGAATCGCGCGCTCAGGCGCCCGATTCAGAGGGATGATGGGATCAGATACCATTTCACGGACAGTTCTTAGTTCTTAGTCTTACTACGTCTTACTTCTTAAGTTCTTACTGCGGGTTGACCGACTTTTCCCATCCCGTTGTCCGTCGCTCTTGTCCTCTGCCTCTTTGGACCAAAGAAGGACCATCCTCGATTCCACTCGTGGGGTAATAGGGGATAGTGACGAATTGAAAGAGGTCTGTTCATGACCATAGCGACATACTCGACTGGTCCAATTGGATCGAGAGACACACCTCGATGGGATGCCATCTTTCAGCTTTTCACCGAGGCACGCGTACGGAGACAACCGATCCACCCAAAAAACAAAGCCCACTCGCGGTTAGTAACTTAGTAGTCGTACCTCCGCGTTTCCTTCCCCCCCAAAAGCTCCACCAAAATGCGGGATGGCCTGTGTGGAAACAGAAAAAAAAAAAAAAAAAGAAAACAATTTCCACTCTGCCGCTTGCCTGGTGGAGGGTCAAATCGGGATGATATATGATTTTGTCTGGTTGAACACACTCCAGAGTCCAGACAGGAGACATGGTCTGGGCATTTGGAAAAGGGTCCAGCTCTTGACGAGCGTCTTTCCACTCTCACGAGAACAATGAAAGATATCCATCTGGCATGATTTACTCGGTAAGTGCGGACTGCTGACCCTGCAGATTGACGTGCCAAGCCCACCTACAGTAGTAGCCCGGGTCCTACAGGCTGTAGGCTACCGCTGGTCCGCTACAGTAACGGCGCGATGGTCAGGTGATGCGTGGCCGTCTCAACCGTTCAGGCATCCAGGCCAATTCCGCCCCCCCTCCTCCGGCTGCAAGCGGGGATTTCATTTCCGTCCGGACAGCCCCGTCCGCCCCAGTCGAAAGTCCGCCATGAGATGAGACAGGATGAATGGGAAGGGTCAGGTTGGTGTTCTTCTTCGATTCATCCGAGTCTAACCACTTCCGCCAGACGGATTCCCGTTCGGGAACCGACTACTGTAAGTGTACAGTGTAGTGTGTGACTGTGTACTGCATTTTCTGTGCGTCCGAGGCTCTCAGAGTCAGGGCGGCTCGGGTGTCTTTTAGCGAGGCGCGGAATGGCTGAGGCGTTACGCCCCTGACGTCGATAGGGGGGAGGATCCTGGCCTTGAATTTGTTCAAATGGGCTTCAGATTGAGTATTGCTGTGACACCTGTACAATTAAGACTGACAGTAGTCTTGTACATGGGTAGTTGGGTAATGGGTAGGTAGTTAGTAGTTAACTACACCTTTCACCTACAGTAGTAGCCTACTAGTAAGTTAGTGTAGGTAGGTAGGTAGGAGGCCAGGGTAATTTGGGATGTGCGACTGCCCCATGCGGAGACTGGGGCCATGGGAGAGAGATTTTTTTTTTTGTTTTTTTTTTCCTCTTTTGCCTTTTGAGTTCCCCTCATCTTCTCCTCACGTCGCTGGGAGACAATCTGCGTGGTGGACGTGGTCATGGTAGTCAAGATCTCCGTGAGGGACACATGCGACATCAGATGATCAGACTCATCAGCAGTAGCACCTCACTCTTATCTCTCGAGCGTCCTTATCTCCATATCCCCTCACGAGGATTCGGACTCTTATCAACAGTCCTCCTCTTCTCCTCCTCCTCCTCCTCCTCCTCCTCCTCCGCCTCTCTTCTCCTCATTTTCTGCCTCGTTTCCGCGCCCCCCGACTCTGACCGTTCTGACCGTCCCCCCGAGCCGAAGAACACGGTTCAACAACTCCGCTTCCGTCCGTCCCAGGGATGATAACTTCCCAAACGAGGACAAGTGGCCCAACTCGGTTGAGGGCAAATTAGAACTCACCCGTATCCCGTTGCGTCGTCCACTGTGAGACTGCGGTCAAATTGCGAGTTGACCCGTGCCGAACAGCCTGCCACTCCCCATTCCCCAATGGCCGAGGAGCCAGTGGGGCATCTGGATGAGGGTCCGAGGGGAAGGCGCCCAGATGACCGTGCGTTTTGGAAAAGACCAATTGAGTTCTACTGGATACAGTGGATAGTGGATCTGGATAGTGATACTGATACTGATTCTATGATACAAAGGGTGGTAGTGGTACAGTACTGCACTTCCGGTAGAGCGTGTGGTGTCTGATAGGCTTTTCTCCAGAGGGGGAAAAGTTAAGCGGAGAAAAAGAGGTTATGTGATTGGCCTCGTGGCTCTCGTATTATCTTCTCCTCTTCGCGCCTATTCACCGAACCTCATATCGCTGTACTACTACTAAGTTACTAACTCTCCGGGTCTCATTCTACGGTAACCGCATTGCGGTCGTGCCCGGCTTGTGGCCCTCGGCTCCTCCTCCGTTGGTGGCCGTGTGTGGCTTGCTTTGGTGCGAATATCGATTGGCGAATGAGCTTTGATTCAGGCGCATCCATCGCACAGGCAAACCAAAAAGCAAAAGCAAAAGCAAAAGCAAAAAGCAAAAAGCAAAAAGCAAAAAGCAAAAAGCAAAAAGCAAAAGGAAGATGAAAAACAAAATAGCAGAAAAGAAGGGAATCAAGATGCGAGTGAGTCGAAAAAAAAACCAAAAACCAAAACAAAACAAAACAAAACAACGAATGGTGGGTAAGCGAGAAAAGTCAAGGTCACGAAAGGTCACGACTCTCGTAGCTGCCAGCTGCATAGCTGGGCAGACGGCAGACTGCAGAGTGCACGATCGTTCTTCGGAAAAGAAGTCAAGCGCCCAGCCTCAGTCCGGGGGGCGGCCTCGTGGGTCAGCCACGCTGCGGGTGACGTCAATGGCCATCCGCTCCAGCTGACTTGGCAGTTTGTCTTGTGCACTACTATCATGCGACTATGCGGTTTCAGTAGTACTAGTATTACTCAGTACTAGTGAGCGTTGACAGTACTAAGAGTAAGTAGTATGCTGGCTCTATCGCGATCAAAGACAAAGGAAAAAGGACCCTTGACGCGGAAGATTGACCCTGGAGATGATTCATCATTCCGATAGAGTCGCGGCAATCACGCCTGTGCCGAGAGGCACTGGAAAAAGGGACCGGCCTTTCCACATGGGGATCGAGTGGCTGAACGGAATACCAACTTTACCAAAAAGTACTAGTTACGTGAGAGCTCACTCTTAGTGCAGTAATTCAGTAGTACCAGCCTCTGAGCCTTCAGCCTACTAATTAGTTAGTAGGTAGTTACTACCTGAGGTACCTAGTTAGTAGTTAGTAGCCGATTGACCATTATCGTTCCCTGCTCATCCTCTGATAGGAAAGTCGACTCTTGGCTCAACCCGGGGGTCGTCCCCGCAGGAACAAAAGCAATGCCATTATTGGACTGCATTACGCCCTACCAGAGGCACTTGTCGCGTGAGGACCACGACGAGACTCGGATTAGGCACCTTTATATACTGTATGATGATATGATCGAACGATCGAGATTTGTCTATCCCATCTTTTGCTCGAGCAGGAACGGGCTCTCCCCATGGGGGGCGAAGATGAATCAGGTTAGGTTCAACAAGTGACATGAGCCACGGCAGAGATGGATGTGGACGTGGAAACATTGAAGGTATATCTCCTCCACGAGGCAACCACGGAAGGATTGTCCGCAACAGACCCGGTCGGTCACGCCGTACGCCCGATTGACCGAGCCGTCGACGAGATGGTCATAGCCTCATACTGTAGGAGGCTAGGAGCCTACTAGGAGTAGGATCCCAGGATTAGGATGTCCATTCTGCTTCTAGTTCTACAGTACACTTACAGTACCTGCCTAGATGGCACTGACACTAGCCGACCACGCTAATGGACTAGTGCGACCGAAGTTGAATCCTTTGTGTGTCTCTTGACTTCCACCACGACTACTACGAGGGTGGCAGTAGTAGTAGAGTAGTAGTAGTGTATGCAGACGTCCGAGGGCACCGTGCTCTCCTACCGTCCCCATGAGCCGGGTTCCTCTTCAGGTCATATCTCCCCATCTGGGTCCAATCCGACCGACGTGCCCTCTGTCCGTCGATGGCGATTCCTCCTCCTCCGCTGCCCCTCTGCCCCTCTTCCCCTTTTCCATCCCACTGTTCGGGCGCTAGTCCTGAAACAGCTCGTCTCTGTCTGGTTCACAGTGGTGATTGGAATCTTCTCTTTGTCCATGGATTGGTCTAACCTTGACAAGTGGGCTCAGTCGCAGTGGGACCCTGCAGATGACCTGCCCTCTTGATGAGGCCCTGGGATTGGACGGTCTTTATCGTAGATCCACCCACGATTTTCCCCTCAGGCCCGTGTTGGTGTGCCCCCACTTGAACGGTCGAATCCAATCCGGGACACATGCACCGGTACATTGATCGAGGTTACCAGGGTACCTCTTATTGCACCTCCGCAGTCAGCGGGCGGGAGTACCGCAGCGGCACTACGCCGAGTCCCTGGCCGTACCGACTCGAACTCAAGGTCACTGGCAGTGGACAGTGGAAGTCGCCTCGAACCGGATTCTTACCCAAATGGTACCTCTGGGCAAGTGCACAGTCCACTGGGGGGCACTGACCACTACCACTACTGGCATTGACACTGGGCAGTGGGCAGTGGGCAAGTAGTCGCTTTAGAGTGCGGCGCCACGAGCTGCGAGCTTTTTGTATTTCCTTTTTTTTTTTCCCTTTTTTGGCTTCCTTCTGTTCCCTTTTCGTGTCTGCATTTTTTTCGGAACAGACGAAAAAGATGGATGGGCTGCGTGAGTAGTGTACTGCTGTACTGAGTGCTGTGCTGTGCTGTGCTGCGCTGTGGTGGTCAGCTCATTCGTCTCAGCCTCGATTTGTTTAAAATCCCACCTCTCCCCGGCCAACCCGCGCCTTCCAGTCGATCGACAGGAAAAAAAAAATCCAGAAGACGAAGACAGAGAGTATCATCTGCTTCAATTCTTCTCAACCCTCGACAGGAGACCATCCCAGATTGTCCTCCTCCTCCCTTCCCTTCTTCTTCCCTCTCTACCTATTTCCCCCCTCATACACTCTTCTCTACAATCCTCATCTCATCTCGCAGGATTGCCATCCGCCCCCTGGTGCCTGTGTCAATCGTGTATCTGATCCATTAACATTGTCAACCTTCCGTGGATCTGATTCACCCATCCGTTCAGTGAAGGCTTCATCTCTTCTGTGGCTCAAGCGCGCGAGTGAAAAGCGTGCTTATTGTTTCGACCCGTGATATCTTCACTTCGGCTCCAGTCTGTCGAACACCCATCACTGCCCACAGGCGTTGCCCTTTTTTTTCTCTCATCGGATTTTCGTCACTGAACTGAAAGAGTCTTTGCTTCCCCCAAGCGACAATTGGCCCTGTCGAACCTCTCCAAGGAATTCTCCCATTGCAACCAGACCCTATTGTCGAAGACCACTATTCGGCCCCAGTGCAAAATTCGATTCGATCGTCCATTGCGCCTTAGGACTCATACGGACCGACCGCATCTGCCTTGCCTCTCTAGTTGCCCTGACGGATCTGGACCCATGCAACCATAAAGCACGATCGTCCATCCCTGCGTGCCCTTGCGACCTAGACATCTCCCAAGGCTTCTTCTTGCTGACGTCCCTCATACGCTAACCATTGCCCATCATTTGTGGTGCGCCATCCATTTTCGACACCCACCAGTGTCTCATCCCCACGAAGGAAATCCCCGATTAATCGATTCAATCATCCACGTCCAGTCACATCCATCATGGCTGTGATGGATCCCAAGGATAAAAGTCACGTCCCGCCCTCCGTGGTCGACACCCCCATGGGTAAATCAGAGGGCCCCGGGGATGTCCAAGAAGGTGTATTCGCCGATAATGCCGATGCCCTGCAGCGTCATCTGGGCAATCGCCAGATTCAGCTGATTGCCATCGGTGGCTCCATTGGAACCGCCCTCTTCGTCAGTATTGGATCAGGTCTATACCATGGTGGTCCCGGTAGTCTCTTCTTGGCCTTTACCATTCAATCCATCTTCCTGGCCATGGTCAACAACTGTCTCGCGGAGATGAGCACAGCCTTCCCAGTCAGTGGTGGTTTTATCCGGTTGGCGGGGAAATGGGTGGACGACGCCCTAGGATTTATGGTCGGCTGGAATTTCTTGTTCGTCTCAACTCTGTCCTCTTATCCGTCCCAGGTGAAATCGCATCGTTACTCCAACGAGAGAGATGCACCCATGCCCGGGTGTCCAGGGGAACTACTCAACGTGGCCAATGATCTTGCCATGCTAATTATGAGGATATATAGTTTCTACGAGGCTCTGCTGATTCCGTTTGAAATCTCTGCCTTTACCTTGGTCCTCTCCTTCTGGAGTGAGAAAGTCACCGAGCCTGGCCCAGTGGCCGGCATCTGTGCTGCCGTGATCTTGTGCTACGGGTAAGCAGACTTCACCCTCCACGTGCCCATTTCGGTCGTGACATGATCCCGATTGCTTGTCCCTTGATGTGTTCTTCCCCACACCGGTGGACCACTGGACTCTGCTCCACCGGTGACAGCGGGTCGGATCGACCACCACTCAGCTATGGTGGAGCGTCAACAATGCTTCATGGTTATCTTTTTTTGGGGGGCACCGTTGCTGCTCGCACACTTCGTTTCCACTTTGGTGAATGCTTCAGAGCTAACCAAATTGTCACTCCAGTTCATTAAACATTTTGGCCGTCAAAGCCTACGGTGAAGCCGAGTTCTGGCTCTCCGGCGGCAAGGTCATTCTCATCTTCTCTCTCTTCTTCTTCACGTTCATCACCATGGTCGGGGGAAACCCGCAGCATGATGCCTATGGTTTCCGAAATTGGAACAACCCAGGCTCCTTCATGGAGTACCTCGACACCGGGGCTCTGGGTCGCTTCGAAGGTTTCCTCGGATCTCTGTGGTCGGCGGCCTTTGCTGTGGTTGGGCCAGAGTACATCTCCATGGTCGCGGCCGAGGCGAGACGTCCTCGAGTGTATATCAAGAACGCCTTCAAGACCGTATATATCCGATTCGGTATCTTCTTCATTGGGGGTGCCTTGGCCGTGGGCATCGTCTGCTCTGCACGCGACCCACAGTTGACCGACGTGGTGATGGGAAAGACGGGCGGTTCGTCCGCGGCAGCCTCGCCATATGTCATTGGCATGCGAAACATGGGAATTGCCATCTTCCCATCAATCGTGAATGCGTAAGAAATATCCCCATCTCTTTGTGCGTTTGTGATGTTCTCGAAGCTGACAAGAATCAATAGTCTCCTCTTGACCTCCATCTTCTCAGCGGGAAACACCTACACCTACTGTGCCATTCGCACCCTGTATGGTCTGGCCCTTGAGGGACGTGCCCCACGTGTGCTCACCAAGACCACCAAGAGTGGCGTGCCCATCTACTGCTTTGCCTTTGTCATGATCTTCCCGATCCTGTCCTTCCTGCAGGTATCCAACAGCTCTTCTATCGTGATCACCTGGTTCGCCAACCTGGTCACTGCCGGAGGTAAGTTTTCATCATTCTGGACTGGGATGCTCTATACCCACAATCATCCCAACAGGTCTCATCAACTACATCGTCATCTCAATAACCTACATCTGCTTCCACCGCGCCTGCAAAGCCCAAGGTCTCGACCGCCGCACCTTCTCCTACTTCGCCCGTCTCCAACCCTTCTGCGCCTACGCCGCCCTCGTCTGGATGATCCTTGTCACCATTCTCTACGGCTACCCGGCCTACAAGCCCTGGAACGTCTCCACCTTCTGGTCCGACTACACCATGCAGATCGTCATCCCCCCTCTCTTCCTGATCTGGAAGCTCCTCAAGAAGACCAAGTGGCTGAAGCCTCACGAGGTGGATCTCGTGTGGGAACGCCCTTTGATCGATGCCTACGAGGCGAGCTTCTTGGATCCGCCAGTCGGATTCTGGAGGGAGTTCGGCCAGTTGTTTGGATTCCGTCGAGTCAAGGGCGGAAACGACCAACGGAGGGCTTCGGTGCATCGGCCTATGCCGGATGACGCCTCGGATGAGGTTATTGCTTGAGTGGAACGGTCTAACAGAAAATGATGAGAGAAGTCCCCCCTCACATGAACCACTTTACTCCCCATTTGTGGGGGAAAAAAACAAAAGGGGTGATCCGTAGAGGATCTTGTTAAAGTGGTTTAAACGATTTATGCGTGGCCGTGTATATACCTACCTATGAGTGCTCTCGTCCCGCCAGGACTAGAGTATTATGACTTTCGATGCTTGTGTTATACCCGAATGATGAAGACCTTTGCATTGCATACTAGTGTGATTGATGAAGGATTTGCGAAACGTGCACCTACCACAGGCTCTCTTGACCCTGGAGGAGTGATGACGAGATACCTATCTAGATTTCAATTAATGATCTTCAACATTTCAAGCACCGCGTTCTAGTCATCAGAGGTTAACTACCGGAGCAAACGCACAAGCCTCATGATCGGGGTGTCTTGTTTGCTCGTGCGAATATTGCCACGTGAATGGCCATTCTCTGTGGGACGTTGGAAATAGAGCAATATTCTTGACATGAGTGCGAGAAAGACATACGGCCTGAAGAGGGCCAGTTCCTGACGGACGGAGTATGCTACTAGCCTGATTGGTGGGATCTGCTCGTTCCATGATCAGTGGATGGCGGGGAGCTATGAGGACGTTCCATATGTGAATGGGATTTGAAATCCCTATCTACTGGGAGTAAGTTGGTAGCTGCTGACTAGAGCCCAGGTTAGTGCCAATAAGTATTCGGCTACATTTCTGTGAAGGACAGGAGGGAAGTATTTAAAAGAGAACAGTAATTGATGAGATCAATCGGAAGAGTAAATAACGAACAAAACTCCAAACACAGGTAAGAAGATGAAATAAATCACAACGGTTGCTAAATCGAAACAAGAAAAATCAGACATGTCGATCATCCCCTATGAAAGAACCTCAACCATGGCATCCAGAGTTGAATGCTGAACAAGGGTCTCAAGCGAGACACCAGAACAAACCCCCTTCTCATGCAATTCGCTCACTAGTTGTGCCATCTGCACCAGGTCACCACCCTGGTGGAAGAAATCCACGTTGCCATTCTCCAGGTCACAGCCCGCAGGCAGACAGGCTCGCCAAGCATCTTGGACAGCCACGCGACGGTTGTTCTTCACCCCAAGACCAGAGGTTTGCTTCTCGGAGACGAGAGGGATAAGTGCGGTGGACGTCTTTCTCTCGTTGACCGGCACCTTGTCAACGGGTACAATGGCCCATAGGTGCAAGAGATCGCTCAGTTGGTCGATGAGCAGCTCAGCTGCAAATGGTGACATAACCTTGGAAGAGGTGAGCAGATCAATGTCAACACAGTCGTCGTTCACTGGGGTCGACAACACGGAAACATCAGTCAGGTCAAGATCGGCGCCGAGGAAGCCGGGCTTATACATGTCGGCATCGTTGGAGCCCAGTGAAACTTCGCGATCGGGTTCGATGTTCTGATGCTGGATGACGCTGCTGAAGTGGGTCCAGCTCGGCCAGTTGG
This sequence comes from Penicillium ucsense, assembly GCA_014839625.1. Taxonomy (NCBI): domain Eukaryota; kingdom Fungi; phylum Ascomycota; class Eurotiomycetes; order Eurotiales; family Aspergillaceae; genus Penicillium; species Penicillium ucsense. The sequence continues at coordinate 75,604 of WIWV01000064.1, read as the reverse complement.
TGCACTCTCGGATGATTTGTCGGAAGCCCAAGGACTCGTGAGCAAGACCGGAGACTTGCTGTTGTTGTTGTGCAAGCAAAAAATCCAAAATAGTCTGACCGGGCTGTAAAGCAGCACGGACAGGAACAACATTGAGGCACGGTCCAACGATGTTTTCAATGTCGGGTAGAGTCGCACCGGAACGATTGGCGACGGTTTGACCAAATGTCACATCGTGAGATGCAGACATGCGCGCCAGAAGGACAGCCCAGGCCGATCGAAGCACAGTCGCGGCGGTGACTCCGTGCTGGCGTAGAGAGACGACTGGAACTTGACGGCGCGAGACGTGAAGCACACGATCGTGAAGCTCATTGCGAAGGGCGGGCTTGGAATGCTCGACGAATCGTGTCTCCTTTGCCCCGTCCAAGAGAGATCGCCAGTACGAGCGCGTTGCTTCGGGATTGACGGGGGCAGTTGCCTTGACGAACTGCGTGAATGATGAGATGGATGGAAGTGCCTCACCCTGACAAGCACATTGGAGGCAGTCCCACAGGGTGGGAAGAGAAACTCCGTCGTATTGAGCATGGGACAGGCGCATGAGCAGTCGATGAGAGTTACCGTCGGGGTGAAGCGCGAGCACAAACTCCACGAAAGGCATGGACAGGTTCAACTCTCGAGACACGCCCTCCTTGTATAGTTCCTGCGTGAAGCCATCAAAGTCTGCGGTTGTCTCCACTCGGAACGACGGCTGCATTTCTCTCAGAACGATCTGCCAGAATCGGCCTTCATATGCCGCAAACACAGTGCGAAGAATGCCGAATTGCTGGACCAAAGCATGGCACCCCTTTCGTAGACGCTCCACATCTGCGCTCCGAGCCCCGTCAAAGAAGAACCAATTCAGCATCCAACGCGACTTGCTTAGGTGACCCACCAGAGCAAGGTCCTGGAAATCCGTGGTATGCTCGACAGCCTCAACAAGCTCAGCATCGACATTCGCCTTCAGTGCCAGGGCCTCGACAAGATCCATGTCCATTGCAGGAGCTACCTGCAACTTGGACTGGATATTGAATGGAGGTGTTTCTGTGCCAGGAGTGAGCGGCATCTGGACCTGTAGGTGGGAAGCCAAATCGGCCAAGACTGGGTAGTTGAAGATGTCAGCGACACTCAGACTGATCTGTGCACTTCGGGCGCGACTGGCTAGTTTCATGGCAAACATTGAGTCACCACCTAGTGTAAAGAAGGTATCATCAGCACCAATGGTCCGTACATCGAGTGCGAGGACATCGGCCCAGAGCTCGGCAAGTTGCTGCTGTAGATAAGTTGACAACGGCCTCTTCGCGGCCCGACCAGAAAGAGCGAAATCGCGGAGCTGCTCTTCTGTGAGAGAATTGACAGCGCGAGCGAGGAGCTTTCTGTCGGTCTTGCCAGCTGCATTGGTAGGCATGAAGCGGAGGGGAACGAAGAGTGTGGGCACCATCCAGCTGGGCAGTCTGGCACGAAGCGCGGCTTGTAGGCTGTTTAGTGTGGACTGGACAACGGGATCGAATACACGCGCAAGCGTGGCGAGATCAAGGTTGGGCACGAAAGCAGATTCTTGGTAGATAAAGGCCACCAGGATCTTCTGGTTCTTACGGCTGGCCAGAGTCACGCTGTCGACCATGTTCAAGTGATTGGAAAGGTGGAGGTGGATGTGATGTTCGATCTCACGTGGCTCGATACGGCGACCGTAGATCTTGACTTGAGTATCAGCACGCCCAAGATACTCGATCCTGCCGTCAGGGAGGTATCTTGCAAGATCACCCGTGCGATAGACGCGCGAGCAATCTGGGTGAAGTCCCAGCCTCTCACGCCATGCAAGGTCTGCGTGGAAAGCAGTGTTGTTGGCTTTGTCGTTATTCAAGTATCCACTCGACAAGATTGGTCCACACACAATGAGCTCACCAGTACATCCCACTGGTGTTAGGCGATTGATGTCGTGAGGCTCCACAATCACGAGGTTGCAGCCGACGGGCCGTCCGATGTTTGTGCAACTGTCATCTGGCTTTGTGAAGGGCCCAGCGGCACACCATACCGAAGCTTCACTTGGGCCATATGCGTTGATCAAGTTCGGCACTCTTCCACACCAAACTCTGAGGTTCTCCTCAGTGGGAGCTTCGCCACTGAGAACCAGGGTTTTGAGGAGCCCCTTGACACTCGCAGGCTCCACGAGACTAGCCACGGTGGGTGTTAAACATGCCCAGTTTGCTCCGAGGCGAGCAATCGCACCAGCCAAATCATTGAGACGATCCTGCTCAGAGAGCACACACAGAGTGGCACCGAGCGTCAGTGGTGCAAAAGTCTCCGCATAACTGATATCGAAAGTGTAGGCAGCGAACTGCAACACCCTGGATTTGAAGGTAATGTGAAGAGCAGAGCTGAAAGCGGCGATACTTGTGTGGATGGCTTGGTGGTCAATGACCACGGACTTGGGCTTGCCAGTACTACCGGAGGTGAAGGTCATGTAGGCTGGCGACATGACGTCGACGACTGGTAGGCGTCCAGCATCCGGCGAAGAAAGCTGTAGTTTAGAGGCCGTGGTGACAGTCACTTCGATGACCTGATCAACTGGCAGTGATTTTGCCAGAATCATGTGCGAGGAGGCGGCAAGAAGATGCTTCATGCCTGTATCTTCAATGATCTCGACCAATCGAACAGATGGATGCTTAGAGTCAAGTTGCACACAACAACCTCCTGCTTTAAGCACAGCCATCATAGCGACCGCAGTCCAGCATGATTTATCAAAGATCAAACCGACTGCTTGACCCACTTCAACGCCAAGCTGAACAAGCTCCCGCGCGAATCTTGAAGAAAGAACATCAAGATCGCGATAGCTGAGGGCGCCGTCCCAAGCTTCAACGGCACAACGCTCAGGATGGGCGAATGCGCGGGATCGGAACTCGTCATGCACAGTTCTCTGCACGGGTGTGACTGGAGGACCAACCCATTGACGCAGGGTCTGAATGTCAGAGGGCCCCGCAAGCTCAAGAGTAGAAATAGCCGCGGTGCGTGGTGTCTGGTACAACTGACCAACCAGATTTTCGAAGTGCTGAAGAAGCCAGATCATTGACGTCTCAGGGATACGAATGTCGTTGTATTTGACCGAGATTGTGGCACCATTGCCCGTGGTAAGCTGGCACTCCACAATCAACGGGTAAGTGTCGAAGTCAAAGTCCGCGTCCGTGACAGGCTCTAAAGCGAGGCCTGTAGTTTCAGCTTCCATGGGGGGCTGAATGAAGAAGAGATGGCCAACGTCGACGGCATCTGGGCTAGCGAGCAGTCGGCGAATGTTTTGCATACCAACCTGCTCGAAAGGCGCCATATCTTGCGCCTGGGTCTGGATGCGGCGCATGAATGCCTCAACAGTCTCATCTGGATTAACTCGCAAGCGGACTGGCACCGTTGCAATGGTAGGGCCCATCATATCGGCCACTCCGCGTAGTGGCACCGTACGCCCGGAAAGAACGTGTCCGAAGATGACATCTTCAGAAGCGGCATATCTGCTGATGAGCAGGGTCCAAGCGGCTTTGAGCACAGTGGGCAAGGCATAGGGGAGGGAGCGAGAGTCAGGGAAGTGAATTTCATGGGTCTGAGAACGATTGGGGTGGGAAGTCAGAAGCGACGCAGCTGTGTCAGAGGCACTGGGAGGGAAGGGGGCAGGCAGATCGCCTTCGAGCTGCGAACGCCAGAAAGTGTCACTTGCAGCATTGTCAACTGTAGACAAATATTTGATGAAGTTCTTGTACGGCACAGCGTCTGGAAGAGCACTCAAGCCTTGGCGATAAATGATTTCGGCCTCCTCGAACATGGAAGCTTCACTCCATCCATCGTAGACGGCGTGATGAGCAGTATAAGCGAGACTTGGCCGAGGGTCTTCTAGTGTACCCTGAAGAAGCGCGAACCGCATAAGCGGATCGCCGTGCCGCATGGGAGTCAGTCTGTCAGCGGCGAGATAGGCCGATACTGTCTCGTTGGTGTGCCAGATGAGGTTTCCTTGCACCACCACCTGGAAGGATTTTGCAGCAGCACTGGAGTAGATGATACGAGTGCGCATGATTGATTGGCGCTGCGTGAGCATTTCCCACGCAGCACGATAACGATCAACGTCCACCTCTTGCGGCAGTCGATACACCGCACGCGACACATAAGCCGCCTCGTCCCGCGCAGTGAGAGCCATGAGAGCCTCCTGCGAAGGGGTACATGGATAGATGTCCTCAATGACCTCTTCTTCAACGCCACACTGTGCTATGGCTTCGGAGATGACATCGGATACACTAGGAGCGGGAATCAGACAGAAAGGCTCAAGCACTTCAGAGTCCATGTCGTTATTCTCACTGGCTAAGTCAATAGCAGCAGCCATGGCTCGTAGAGTAGGGAACTGCATGATCTCAGCAACGCTCAACGAAATACCGATTTTGCTCGCGGCCGCGACGGCTTTCATTGCGGCAATGGAATCTCCACCTAAGTGGAAGAAATGATCTTCAGTTCCAGTTGGGCTAGTTCCAAGAACCTCAGCCCAGATCCCGAACAGGGCCTTTTCGGTAGACGTGCTTGGGGCAGACCTCGCTGTTTGCGTCAGGGCATATGCAGAAAGCTCGTCCGATTGAAGGTCATTGCCCAGAGACCGCAAGACCTTCCTTTCAATTTTGCGGGACGGAGACAGCGGCATATGCTTGATGGGGATGTAGAGCTGCGGAATCATATGGCGAGGTAGCTCACCCATCAGGCGGGCCTGTAGCGCGAGGAATCGATGAGACATGTCATCACCCAGCTGCAGTAGAAGTTTCTCAGTTGCTTCAGATACTTGACTGCCCTCGCAGATGAATGCTGTCAGGATCTTGATACCACCGCGAGTCTTTGGAGAGAGAACCTCAACAGCAACTTGGTAAGAGGGGTCTATGAAGGCGCCACGAATGCGATGCTCAATTTCACCTAGCTCAATACGCTGGCCGTGTAGTTTGACTTGCGTGTCTCTGCGTCCAATGAATTTGATAGTACCATCTGCATTGTACTTGACGAGATCTCCGGTACGATAGATTCGCCCACAAGACCAAGTCTGGGGCCACCATCCAGGCGCGGATATAAAGGCAGCAGCAGTCTTTTCGGGCTCGTTCAAGTAGCCTCGAGCAACGATAGGGCCCTCGATGAGCAACTCACCGGTAGCGCCGATTGGAGCTAGAATATTGACATCGTCGGGATTAACGATCCACGTCGTGCAGCCAAGTCCACGCCCAATGTTGCTTGGATCACGAACAATCGCAGTCTCAACATTGCAGGTACTCGACACGCAACATTCGCTAGGTCCATACGTGTTGATGAGTTGAACAGAATCCCCCCATCGCTGAACAACTTCTTTGGTGACTGACTCTCCGCTAAGGGCAAGGCTCTTCAGCGACGGAATGCTGCTCGGAAGAAGCAAGCTTGCGACAGTGGGAGTGAGTTCTGTCCAGGTGACTTTGTATCTTGCCATTGAATCGGCAAGGCTGTTCATTCGCTCATCGTCGCTTGGCACACAGATGCATCCACCAAGCATCAAAGCACCGAAAATCTCCTCGAAGCAGACATCGAACGTATAAGCAGCAAACTGGAAGACACGAGAATCTGGACCCATGCCCATGGCAGTGCAATGAGCCATGAGACCGGTGACCAGGGAACGATGTTCAGGAATACTTCCCTTGGGCTTGCCTGTACTTCCAGATGTGTACACCACAAGCGCCGCGTTCTCAGGGCGAACTTGGGAAGAAAGCGCCGGCGCCGAAGGAAGTGAATCGAGATACGTCCCATCAACAGAGAGAACACTCGATGGTGGAAGCAATGAGGAAATCATTGGAAGAGAGCCCTGGTCGCACAATGCAAATTCGGCTTCCAAGTCTTGAAGAAGAAGCTGAATACGGCTGCTGGGATGTTCGGGATTCAGCATGCATGCGACACCTCCGACTTTGAAGACCGCGAACATAGCCACGATAGTCCATGAGGATTTGCTGAAGCAGAGGGGGATCTTCATTTCCGGTTTGATGCCGAGATCCTGGAGTTGGGCGGCCAAACGAGTAATGAGGTCACTCAGCTCCCCGTAGGTCAACTCCACGTCGTAAGACGAGACGGCTGGAGTGCCAGGATGCAGGCGCGCCTGCTCCTCAAACATTTCATGAATACATTTCTCAATCAACACAGGGCGATCGGAGTTCCATTCCAGAATTTGTTCAACATCCTCATCACTGAGGCCGCTTGACGCATGAAGAATTTCTCCGTCATCGTCCTGAGATGCAGTCTCCTCAACATTCTGGAGGCGTTCAACAGTGCGTGCGTATTGTTTCAAAATACGCGACATCTCGTTTGAAGGAATTGAACGGCGGTCAAATTGAGCTTTGACCTCGACACGATCTTCCAGCAGGTTACACTCCATGGTCAAAGGGTATGGGTCACGTTGGTCCCCCTTCTGTGGCACTGGAGTCAAGCCCAAAAAGTCGGTATCATCAACAGGCGAGGTGCCCGGCTGAATGATTAGCAGATTCTGGAAGTTGACCGCTTCGCGGCACTGCTCCCCCATTCTTCGAATATTTTGCAGACCAGTGTGCTCGAAGGGTATCATCTCAATGGCTTGCTTGTGAACGGCATGCAGGAATTGTTGAGGAGAGACGGAGTGCGGAACATTGACCTGAATCGGAACGGTAGCAATGGTAGGGCCAAGTACCTGATTGATACCAACCATCGAGGCGTTTCGTCCGGACAGAGTGACTCCAAAGTTGACATGCTCGGAGTCTGTCAGCTGGGCAAGAACCATGGCCCACGCGGCCCGCAGTACTGTTGAGAGTGTGATGGTGTACGGCTTCGCCTTGACCGGGATGGAGTAGGACATGACATGGTCAGGGAAAGGCTGGTGATGACGGGCTGGTAGTGTAGGGAAGGATGTCGCAGGAACAGCACACTGTGCAGTCCAGAATTCAGTAGCAGCTGCGGTACTAACACCCTGAATGTAGTCAATGAACCGGTTATAAGGAATCTCAGGGAGTGCCATCTCTCGGTTGTATTCTGCGGAAACTTGCTTTGCCAAGGTGGCCAAGGTGAGGCCATCATAAACGGCGTGATGCGCGGTCCAAACAAAGTAGTGTTGGCCCGGAGTATCCAAAATCGCAAAACGGGACAGTGGCTGGCCATAGGTCATGGGCTTCATCATGTCCTCTCGCAGGTACGTTTCGAGATCCGAACCAGACTCCCACCGCGCGGATTCCCTGAGCAGAACCTGGAAAAACCCGTCGATAGTAGAGATGATTCGAGTGCGCAGAATGGTACTCCGAGACAAAACAGCGCCCCATGCTGCACGGAACCGCGCGACATCCACCGACTCGGGCATTTTGAAAATCTCTTGCACATAGTATGCTGCAGAGTCCTGACTGTTGAGGACCATGAAGCCTTCTTGGAGTGGAGTACAAGGGTAGACATCCTCAATGACCGAGGGATCAACGCAGCACTTGTCAGCAGCCTCGGACAGCAAGGTCTCGGAGTCTACGACAGGCGGTAGTAGCGAAAATGACTCAACTGGCCTATCCTCATGCGGAGCAAGAAGTCTGATCTCCTTTGCCATACCGGCAAGCGTAGGTTGTTGGAAAATACCGTTCATGGTCAGAACCAGACCCTGACTGCGCGCCTCCGCAATAATTCGCATTGCGCCAATCGAGTCTCCCCCAAGGCGGAAGAAACTCTCGCTTGGATCAAGCTTCGCTCGGTCAGGGAGATGCAGGACGCTCGACCAAAGATCAGCAACGAGACTTTCATTTGATGTGAGGCGCACGGTCGCATTTCGCGACTGCACTTGGTAGGAGGTCAAGTTCTCACTGCCTAATTGCGACGCCATTCGGTTAAGCAGAGACCTGTTGAATTGACGCTCCTCAGAAAGAGGTATCGCGGTGACCGGGATGAAGAAACTCGGCGTCAAGTCTTCCGGCATTTGTGATTGCAATGAGAGTCGAATTTGAGAGAAGCGTTGTCGCAAGGTATCAGTCAAGGGCAGAAGTTCCACAGTCTGACCCGGACGATGCGAGCTGGCGAAGTAAATGGCTCGATGACTCTGGCAATCAACGGTAATCGAACTGATTATCGCTTGCTCAGTGGGCCGCAGAGTACTTTGCATCAACTCTTGCAACCTCCTCAAGTTTGCGTCCTCGCCACTGTCAGACGAGAGCGAACTGTCATCGAGTTCGATTCCGTCGCCGTTCCAGCGACCCCAGACACCTGTCCGAACTAGCACAGCGCTCGGCAGCCATGAAGGGTTCTCCAGAAGATGTACTGAGCCGCCTTGCATATAGGACAGTGGAACGACTGGGCCGTCGATCAGAACCTCGCCCTTGCATTCTGAAGGCGCGAGTGAATTCTGACTGAAAGGAGATCGCACCCAGGCTCGAGAGATTGCCGGCGAAGAGCAAGTCTGCATGGTGTCCTGGCCAACAGGCGCAGCCATCAAGGAAAGCCAAACAGGAATCCGTTGAACTTGGTGAGGGTGCACCAAATTGATATCCTGCCACTTCTTCAGTAGGGAGGTGGGAATGTCGCTGCCGGTAAGCACCAGTGTTTGCAAATCTGGGGCTTGAGAGACGCTAACCAGCGTGGCCTCGTCTTGGCTTAACATAGCCCAGTTAGCCCGAGATTGACAAACAGATTGTTCAACGTCCGAACCAGGAGGAGGCACAACGATTGTGCCACCACAGATCAGAGTGAACAGCGTTTCCACCAAGTAGAGGGGTGAATCGACGGCGCTGAGCTGCAAGACTCGGGTCCCAGAACATAACCCGGCTTTTGATCCAAGGTGCTTCGCCGCGGTGGTGATGGTCTGGTGAGCCAGGAGAGCCCAATCATTGCCATCCTTCACTGCCAGGGACACTTGAGTTGGAGAAGGACTGAGCGGGAACTTCTGCGGCAGAGCAAGGCTATCAATCTTAGACATCGAAGTCGCATCCAGAATCACATTGGTGAGGCAAGCGTTGCCGAATTCTTCAGGAAGCTCCTCGTTGCAGAGAACAAGCATGGGCGCTTGTGGTGAAAGAATCTCTTGCAGGCGCTCCAAGTCATGGGGAGAAGTGAAGGCTAACGAGATGGCGCCAATCTTCAGTACAGACAGCATACCAATCAGAGCCCACTTTGAACGAGAAAATTTGAGGAGCACCTTGTCACCTGGGTGAACCCCTAAATGCAACAGATAGCTCGCGAGCGACTGACTCAAACTATCAAGTTCATGGTACGTGATCTGAGTATCATCACCCATAGACTGTATCGCCACTGCGGTTGGAATCGAGTGTGTCTTTTCATCAATCAGGGCAGGGATAGAAGCTTCGGTCATTACAGGGGCATCGCGAGATACAGTCTGAGCATTGAGTCCCATGGCCGCTTCGGCCAAGTCCAGCTGCGCAAGAGGCTTATCAGCGCGAGCGGCAAGTGCGAAAAGAATGCCAGTAAAGCTTCGCAACAATCTATCCGCTTGGTCATCAGCCAGGACGGAGGTTCTGTAAGTGATGTGAATTTCAACGCCTGAGTCATCTCCAGTCGTGATATTGAGGTCGACATCGTACTATTGTACACGTCAGCAACGCATCTTCAAATGGAACAACAGGGGAGCGCAACAGGAGGGGGAGGAGGGTTTCTTACTTCTGTAGGATCGTTCTCGGTGACGATTTCAAGGTCGATCTTCGGAGGGACACCTGGCGAGGGCTTGCGCTGAAGAGACATGATGGTGTTGAAGAGCGCCGCCTCACTTTGTCCGAGCGAATGCTGAATTGCGGCAAGGGACACATGTTGATGAGGAAGACTGTTGAGATAGTCCGACTGGACTGCCTGTAGAACTTGAAGAGCTGACTGTGCATCGTGAAGTCGCATCCGACAGACCAAAAGGTTGATGAATGGTCCGATGGCATCGTAAATGTCCTCGACAGGGATGTCACGCCCTGCGGCCATGTATCCAAAGCACACGTCTGAGCTCCCCGTGTAGGCACGTAGAACTAGACCCCAGCCAACCTGGAAAAGGTTACTCATGGTTAGATCATTGGCTTCGCAGAACCTCTTGAGCTCTCCAGCTGTGTCGATTTCGATAGTCTTTGACTGGAAACCCGTAGCAGACAAAGACTTCAAATTCAGAGAGGGGAAACGGCAAGCCTCGACGCCTGTTAGCTGGGAACGCCAATATGAAAGGGCGTCTGCCTCGGACTGTTGCGACAGGTACTTCATGTAAGTGCTATAGAGTGGACCTGGAGTCGTCGGAAGCAACCCCTCGTAAGCAGCCACGAGATCGCGGACGAGAAGTGCCATCGACGTGCCGTCAATGAGTGCATGGCTGACTTCCAACTGGCAATAAATCGAGTTTGACGCTTCGCACACAGTCATCCGGTGCGCAGGAACCGGCTGACGATAGTCAGGGCCCACTTGGCTGGTGACAAAAGCAGCGACACTGTCATCTCCACTGCCATTCTTCAAATGCAATCGTCTGACATTTGCTTGATGTGAGCGCAAGACCAATTGATTATAGACACCAGATCCGTTGATTGCCTCAATGAAGACTGTGCGAAGCAAAGCATGGCGGTCCACTGTTCGCTGCCACGCGGCCACCAAGCGAGACACGTCCACGACGGGTTGATCTTGACGCGGAACAACCTTAAAGAGTTGCCGAACTTCATAAGTGCCTGGCTGTCGGGCCTGGCTAATCAGGATACCTTCCTGAATGGGCGAGCAAGGATAGAGATCTTCGATAACATCAGGTGAGACACCGATGCTAGGCAAAACCGCAGTGGTAAGGGTGGCCAGGTCCTGGTAGGTGATATCAAGCAGCGGGAAGTCACTAACGCAGAACTCTGTTCCGCTGACAGAAAGCTCATTGACTGCCAATTGAAGAGTCTCCTCACAGCGATGAACCCATTGGCGAATCTTGTCTTGTCGATGAATTTCTCGTTGGAAGAAGAAAGACACTTCAAGCCGTCCGTGAGAGACCGCAGCGACGATATCAAACACGGCGAGGCGGCCCATAGAATCGCCGAGGTTATCCAGGACCTCTCCTGACTGAAGTGCCTCTTCTTGGAGAATAGCATCCTCGCGCTCGGCATGCTGAGACTGACCCAAGTAGTTGAAGCAAATTTCCATGTTGCGATGATGTTTCACCTTTTCCCGTGTCTCAGCATTGAAATGCCGTTCGGCAAAGTACGCAAAACCATTATCGCTCCATGACTGGCGAGCATCCTTGGTACGCTTGATGGTTGTTTTCACAGACTCGTTCTTTCTCACTCGGCGGTGAACCGGATGGAATGTGGTAAACCATCCAATTGTTTCGGAAAGGTCAATCGAAGACTCCCAGGGTTCGCGACCGTGTCCCTCAACGAAGAATGCGGGCATCTCTCGATCAGAGAAAGATTCTGCAAATGACAATTGAAGAGCCGCGAGCAAAATGTCCACTGGCTCCGTGCGCAATGGATTGTTTGCGTCTTGGAGCAGAAGTGCAGTACTTTGCTGATTGAGTGTGAATGCGATCTCTTCGCCATCACCCCAGAGGGGAAGCTCCGTAAGCCCCCAGTACTCCAGATTCGCAGCTGGAAAATCGCCATGTTGAATCTGAGTCTCAAGGAGATTCTCGGCAAACACTCGCTGCTCTTTGATCCAACTTTGGAAGGGCATGCGACTTTGACTGAGCTGGATTTTCGGAGACTCCAGGACCTGCTCCAACTGGGTGATGATGATATGCCATGACACAGCATCAATGACCAAGTGATGAGCGATCAATGAAAGCAGGCGAAGGTCATCATCGGGAACTTCAAAATACTGAGCAGCAAATACCGGACCATTCTCAATATCGAGACTTCGCTGGGCAGCATTCACAATGTCAAAGACTTCGGCGCGGTTCTGGACGATGTGTAAATCGACGGAAGCCAGCCCTTGAAGAGACTGCTTTACCACTTGGGTCCAGGAACCGTCAACCTCTTTGTGGAAGCGAGCACGCAGCATGGCGTTGTTTGCTACCACACGCTCAATTGCTTCAGACAGTTGGACTGACGTGACTGGACGCAGAACGCGCAGCAAGACGCTTTGGTTGTAGTGGTGCATGTCTTCACCATTGCCGCGTACCACATCGTCAAAATAGAGCTGTTGAATTGGTGACAGTTCAAAAGGAACGTCGTACTGTTCTTCCCGGTGAACAGCGCTAGGTTTTGTGGCCAAAGCGCGAGCGACAACTCCAGCCAATGATTTAGGTTGGAGGATGTCCTGGACACTGACTTGTATATCCAAGGATCGACAACGTGAGACGACCTGCATGGCGGTGATTGAATCTCCACCCAGGCTCAAAAAAGATCTATCTAAGCCGATGGCGTCCACCGACAAATTGAGAACGTGGCTCCAAACCTGGGCAAGTTGTTTCTCAAGCTGAGTAGTGGGCTGATGTGCAGTTGCGACGGTGACATCAACCACGTCACGGTAGACTTCGTCAGACATACTCTGGATCCAGCGGGAAATTGGCAGTCGATTGATTTTGCGGGACGCAGTCAGAGGAATGGAGTGCAGAGTGACCCAGATTGAAGGAACCATGTAAGGCGGAAGAATCTCACCAAGCCTGTCCTGTACCTGTCGGACCCGAGGCTGCGCGTCATTCTTCTGTGCACTGGGAACGAGTTCAATGCGGTCTCCTTCAAGCGCTGCGGGCTGCAGGCCTGCGAGAGCGACTACAGCGACGAGCTTACCTTTGCATGGTCCCTCTTTTGGCAGAACAACCATACCTGCCTCGATTTGTGAGTGAGCACGCAGGTGGAACTCGATTTCGCTGAGTTCAATGCGCTGGCCATTGAACTTGACTTGACTGTCCTTGCGACCAGCGATGTTGAGAGACCCATCGGAGTTATATCTGACCAAGTCACCAGTACAGTAGAATCTGTAGGGCGACTTTCTCTTTCCTTGACACCATGTGGGATTCTCCACAAAGACGGCTTTCGTCTTTTCTGGCTCATTCAAGTAGCCACGAGAGACATTCGGGCCTTCGATGAGCAGCTCACCCACACAGCCGATGGGAGTGAGTCGGTTGTAATCCTGAGGATCAACGATCCAATACCGGCAGCCCACTCCATGCCCAATGTTTGCTGGAGATACTGTTGAGCTGGCGATAGCGTGGGAAGCCCAGATAGTGCACTCTGCCGGACCATAAGAGTCAATGAGATTGACACTGTTAGACCATTGATCAACAAGACTCTGCGAGACAGCTTCACCACCCAAGACGAGAGTCTTCAGGTTCGGAACATCGCGCGGATCGAGTAGAGCTGCGACAGTGGGAGCCATGAAGGTCCATGTGATTTGCATCCGATTGATAGTTGCTGCCAGATTATTCAGACGATCATGCTCAGTAGGAATGCACAAAGTACCACCTTTGGCCAGTGTGATGAAAACCTCTCCCATGCTGACATCAAAACTGAATGAAGCAAATTGTAACACGCGAAGTCCCGGTCCCTCGAATCCGAGTCCGGAACCGTGCTGGATAGCGACCGTGCAGACGCTATTATGCTGCACGACGATACCCTTTGGCTTACCACTGCTACCGGAGGTAAAGATCACGAATACCGGATTCTTAGGATGAATTGTTGGCAAGGTGATGCAGGATTGAGCCGGCTGTTCAAGACTGTTGACTAGGGCCTCGCTGATCACAACTTTCTTGGCTGCAACAGAAGTGAACAGCTCAACTCTTTCTGGAGAGGCGAGCACCACAGACGAGCCTGTGTCGGCTATCACACCTGCCAGGCGAGTAATGGGATGGTCGGGATTGAGCATCACACAGCCACCGCCGCTTTTAACAACAGCGAGCATGGCAACGATTGTCCAGCGCGATTTGTCAAAGCACAGGGGGACCAGAGACTCTGGGGTAACGCCAATACTCGCAATCAGGTGATGGGCTAGTCTGGTGGATAGATCATCAAGCTCCTCGTACGTGAAGGATCCATCCCATGCATCAATGGCCACATCGTGCGGATTTTGACGGGCCTGGGTAGCAATCAACTCATGAACGCATTCGTTTTCCGACTTTGCCTCCAAGGCGTTCCATTCCCATATCTGCCGCTCATCCTCCGGACTGAACGCATCAATATCTTCAATTCGGCGCCCAGGTTGAGGATTTGCAAGTTGTTTCAGAACATGCTCGAAGTGGCCGAGCAGGTGCATTGTTTGGTCCATGCTCAGAATCGCATTGTCAAAGCGAGCTTCCAAAACAATCTCACCTTCGCCGAGATTGCACTCAACTATAAGCGCGTACGGGTCAAAGCGCGTCATGTCGGTGGGGATCTGAGCCAGCTCCGTGAGACCGCCGAGCTGAGTCGCTTGAGGCTGCACCACAAACAAGTTGGTAAACTCTGTGGCAGCTGCGGCCTTCTGACTGATACGCCGAATAGCTTGCAGTCCCATATGTTGGTGACGCATCATCTCAACATTCTCATCATTCTGTCGTTGTAGGAATTCTTGTACAGACATCCCTCCATCGAGATGGACGTTCATGGGTACTGTTGTGATCGTTGGTCCCATCACTTTGTCGATCCCCAAAACTGGCAAGTCGCGCCCAGAGAGGGTCAATCCGTATAAGATATCCTCGGCATCTGTGTAGCGAGCAAGTACAATTGCCCAAGCAGCTCGAAGAACAATAGCCATAGTAAAGTCAGATTCTTTGGGAATACTGACAGGTATAGTGCGGTAGCAAGAGGTGTTGGCGGTTGGATGATATGCTGCCGAGGGTAGACGGGGGAAAACTGCTGGTGGCTCTTGCGGGCAATGCGCTGCCCAGAAACTCTGAGATGCCTTTTGATCAACCTGTCTCGTGAATTGCACAAATTCAGCAAAGGACGTTGCCTCCGTGGGACTGGTACCATTGTTGTAGAGTTGCGCAAGCTGATCGAAAAGAAGGCCCATGGTCCATCCGTCAAACAGGGCATGATGGGCTGTCCAAACAAATACAGTGGATTCTTTGTCTGGGATCAATGCAAATCTTGAGAGAGGCCTGCCGGCAGCTACCGGGGTAGCCCGAATACAATCGACGTACTCGCTGAGCGACTCTGCAGTTTCCCAGTTGATAGAAGAGGCGTTGGCTGTCAAAACAACTTGGTAAGAGACGGCATCGAAGGTGACAATTCGTGTGCGCAGGATTGGGTGTGCGTTGACCAGCTCCTGCCAGCTGTGCTGGAATCGCTTAACGTTGAATGTAGAGGGCAGATTAAACGCGGTGGGTGCAACATATGCACCGTCATGTGTCGTCGACATCAGGAAGACACCTTCTTGGAGGGGGGTAGCATAATAGACATCCTGGATCGCATCTTCGGAGACAATGCACTGCTTCGCAGCTTCGCAGAGAATAACTTTGCGCTGAGTTTGTTCTGCGGGAAGTAACGAGAAGGGCGCATAGGCAGCAGCCTTGGCTCCATTAGTGATATCAAGGCACTGAGCCATCTCTGTCAACTCGGGATGGCGGAAGATGTCAGCGACACTTAGAGAGTAGCCCGCCCGTCGTGCAGCTGCTACCAGCTTCATTGCCCCTATGGAATCTCCTCCGAGGCGGAAGAAACTATCCTGGCGTCCAATGGCACTGGCCTCCTTCCTGAGCACCGAAGCCCAGAGATCCCGGAGGCGATGCTCTTGTTCTCCCTGTGGGGCTTCTTTCACCTCCTCTGCCAATGCGTACATCTTGAGCTGGCGCTCGGTCAAAGACAGAACAACCCTGCGCAATGTGATTCGGTCAACTTTGCCGGAAATGGTCATGGGGATATGAGAAATGGGAATGAATAGGCTTGGAACCATATAGCTAGGGAGTTTTTCCACTAAGCTTTTCTCCAATGCGCGAAGCTTCCCGGTCATTTCAGAATCGAGCGTCAAAAAGAGCGAGCCTTCGTCGTTCGGCAAGCCTTCGACATATAAGAAAGTGACGAGAGTTTGAGGTGGCAGCACAACCGAATCAACGGTGACGTGCGAAGCACTTGGCAGGCTCTCAAGAATTGCGTGCTCGATTTCACCAAGTTCAACTCGCTGACCGCGAATTTTGATTTGAGTATCCTTGCGTCCGATGAATCTCAGTTGGCCGTCAGGATAGTATCGCACCAAGTCACTGGTCTTGTAGAAGCGTCTAGGTTCGCCGTTCTCCTTTCTGGGAAGCCACACCGGATCTTCAAAGTAAGCTGCCGCTGTCTTGACTGGCTCATTAAGATAACCTCGAGTAACTAATGGACCTTCGATGATCAGCTCACCGGCACACCCCACAGGCATGAGCTTATTAACGTCATCGGGATGTGTGACCCATAGACGAGTGCCAACAGCGTGACCGAGACACAAAGGATCACTTCGAGAATCAAGTGGCATTGTACCCATGCTGTAGATGGTACACTCGGTCGGGCCGTAGACGACTCGAATGCAGATGGCGTCCGTCCAGCGGGCAATATCTTCTTTGGAGATGGCTTCACCTCCGAGTACGACTGTCTTCAAGGTTGGCACAAGCTCAGGAGTAAGAAGACTGAGCACACGCGGGGTCAGGAATGCCCAATTGACATTCAATCGGTGAATGGCACCGACAAGGTCGTCAACGCGGTCTTTCTCGTGGGGTATGCAGATTGTTCCACCCCCAACAAGCGTAGTGAATGTGTCCGACACACTTGCATCGAAAGCATAAGCTGAGAATTGGAGCACTCGGGCTGTGTTATCCACTCCCCACTCTGGCCCGTGGGCAAGGATACTGGTGATCAAGGATCGGTGTTCAAGCACAATACCCTTGGGCTTGCCAGTACTTCCTGATGTGAATGAAACAAAGGCAGGATTATGGGGCTCAGCCCGGGGCAGTGGAGTGTCCGGGGTTGGCGCGGGTAGATTCTCAAGGAACGCCTCATCCACAACAACAACCCGGTCGACAAGACCATCCACAATAGATACATTTGACGCTGACACAACTGAGATTTTCGCCGCACAGTTCTCGACGATATCTTGAACTCGTGTGCGTGGATGACTGGAGCTCAGGCCGACTCCCGCACTGCCAGACTTCATTATGGCAAGCATGACAACGGCTGCCAGTTTTGATTTTGGGAAGCAATGGGGAATAAGGACCTCAGGTCCAGCACCAAGCTCGGCCAAGTGATGTGCCAATTTCTCTGACAAGTGATCGAGCTCTTTGTAAGTGTACTGTCCATCCCACGCACAGACAGCCTGGGCTTCGGGTTGCTGGCGTGCCTTGGCATAGATGTAGTCGTGGACAACTCCAGGCTTGGCTTTCGGCTCGTCTTGATTCCATGCCAGAATCTGAGTTCGGTCGTGCTCGCTGAATAGATCAAGCGAAACAACAGGGGCAGAACACTCTTTGATAATACGAGAGATCGCACTGCTGTATGTGTTCGCAAGATTCGATGCATCTCCTTCCGTCAGATGCGATGACCAGTAGCCAATGTCAATTCTGACGCTGTCTTTGCCGACGTGAATTGCAACACCAAGATCGAACTGCAGCCGGTTGTCAGTCATGAGTAAATACAAGGCAGTGGAAAAGTCAATCACTCACGTCTGTGGGGTCGTCTTCCTCGACGGGCTTGAAAGCAAGTGAGTCGCCGTATGGTTGGTCCGACACGTCCTTCTGCACAGAGATAATGCTGTTGAACAGCGGCATTCCTGACAAATTCAATCGATGCTGGATCTGAGCGAGGGAAGTGTGCTGATGTGGCAGAGCATCAAAGTACTGGTTCTGCATACCGAGAACGGCATCGAGGCCAGTAGAGCATTCTTCGAAACGCACGCGGCATACAAGCATATTGATGAAAGCACCAACGGCCTGGTCAATCCCTTCAACAGGTACATCACGGCCAGCCGCGATGTAGCCGAAACAAACATCATTGGTATCTGTGTAAGTGCGAAGGACCAGAGCCCAAGCAGTCTGAAGAACGTTGGCAAGAGTGACACCATGTGTCTCCGAGAATTCAATCAGCGCTGCTGTGTCCGTAAAAGGTACCGGGACAGAGCGACTTCGCTTTTTCCGGTTCTCCATGGGATACATTGGCACAATTGTTGGTTGCATGCCATTGAGATACTCAGCCCAGTAGTTCATGGAGGTCTCAGCGGCTTGTGAAGCGGAAATGAATTGCATGTAGTCGCTGAAGCGGGCAGGTTCCCCTGCGAAGGTTTGTTCATCAAAGGCAGTGGAAAGTTCACGCAAGATGACTTCGGTGGAACCGCCATCGATCAGTGCATGACTGATCTCAAATTTCAAGAAGATTTCGTCGTTTCCTGCGCGGCAGATGGTCAAGCGGTGCTGTGGCTGGGAAGACTCGAAAGTGGGTGGCGGCAAAGATTGGAGGTGGGTTGCAATGGCAGAGTGATCCTTTAACTCCAAGCACTTGCAGATTTGAACGTATGCGGAGACCTTCTTGAGGACCAGTTGCTGGAATTGGCCAGCCACTTCAACGAAGACAGTCCGCAGTGCTTGATGCCGGTTGACAACCGTCTGCCACCCGGCCTTTAAGCGGGATGCCGTGCTCTCTGCATCGTGAGTGGATTGCACGTGCAATACACGACGAATCTCGTAGGTTCCCGGGAACTTGACTTGACTGAGCAGGATGCCATCTTGCATAGGCGTGCATCTGTAGGCGTCCTCGACCTGATCTCTCGTAAGGCCGGTTGTGGTGATAAGAGCCTCATCAAGCCCCGCGACACGGTCCTCCGGCGATGCGCGTTCCTTCTTTTGGTCTTTTTCACCCTCAGGGCGGTCATATTCGACAGAAGCTTGCTCAACGCGCTCAGCGAGTCCAATGAGACTGGGAGCGCGAAGAACGTCTGCAACCGAGATCTTCAGTTCCTGCTGCCTGCAGCGAGCGACAATTTTCATTGCTTTCAGTGAGTCTCCTCCAAGAGCGATGAAGGAGCGATTCATTTTCAAATCCTCGACTGCGATCCCCATCTCCTGTGCTAGAATCTGTTGCAGCTGCAACTCAGTTTTACTTGACAATGTGACCGCAGGCGCTTCGTCGCTGACGTCTGCAATCTCGTTGTAAGTTTCTTCAGACATCGCATGGAGCCACTGTGTCATAGCAACACCGTGCACTTTCCCAGATGTAGTGAAAGGGAGCGCTGCTAGGATGACCCAAAAAGTTGGGACCATGTACCCAGGAACCTGTGTGGCCAATTGAGCACCGATAGCCGGAAGAAGAGCTCGTGCAGGTTGGGATTCCTCCGCGGGGAGTTCGTGAATGTTGGCGTCAGGCTCACCGGTGTACAAGTAGTCCTGCAACGACAAAACTGCCACGAGCCGCCCCTCGCAAGGACCTTGCTTGGGTAATAGAACCAAAGCATGTCGGATCAATGAGTTCTCTGACAACCTCTGCTCGATTTCGCCCAGTTCCAGCCGCTGTCCATTCAGCTTGACCTGACGATCCTTGCGCCCGATGAATGTAAGTGTACCATCGCTGTTCTGGCGAACAAGATCTCCAGTCTTGTAGAGGCGGAAGGCCGGTGGTGATCGCGGCATCGATGCTGCGAAGGCAGGTACATTTTCAAGAAACACGGCCGCAGTTTTCCCAGGCTCATTGAGGTAGCCACGGGCGACAATTGGACCTTGGATGACAAGCTCACCAACGGCTCCGATAGGAACAAGTCGATCGTGGTCGTTGCGATCAACCACCCAGCATACAGCGCCGGTTCCAAGACCAATGTTGGCAGGATCCGAGTTAAGAGACAAAGGTCCATGAATTGTGGCTGCCACTGAACACTCGCTGGGTCCGTAGCCTTGAGTTCGGAAGCATCAATAATCAGCGAATGAAGAGCACAAAAAATGTAGGATGATTGGACATACCGTTGATCAAGTGTAACCTTTCAGCCCAGGTGGTCACATCAATTCGGGCAAGGCCCTCACCACCAAGGGCGAGAGTCTTCAAAGTTGGAACGGAAGACGGATCGACCAAGCGCACAAGAGAAGGGGTCATGAAAGTCCAAGAGATTCGGAGATGGTTAATGATATGAGCAACACCACGAGCAGCCTCACTATCGTTGCAGAAGCAAATGCAGGCTCCAGTTGTAAGGGTGGTGAAAATCTCCAGCATGCTGACGTCGAAGGTATACGGAGTCATCTGCAGAACTCTGCTTGATGGAAGAATGTTTCCAGCCTTCACGTGTTCCGCAGCCGCTGTCAGGAACGATTCATGCTCCACCACACAGCCCTTGGGCGTGCCTGTGCTTCCTGATGTGAAAATGATGTATAGAGAATTGCGTGGTGTGACCGTGACAGATGGTGCCTGTGTCATCGCTGGGAGCTCATTCAGAAAATCTTCTGAAATGACCAGAACGGAGAGCTCATCGGTCCAGAGACCGCCATTCTGGACAGAGGTCAACACGAGAGTGGCTTGAAGCTGAGCAAGCAATCCCCGTAGACGCTCCTTTGGCTGTTTGGCATCCAAATTGACAATGGTTCCGCCGGCCTTCACCACTCCCAGCATAGCCACAATCGCCCATTTGGACTTCTCGAAAAAGAGAGGTACTGTGAACTCGGGGCCAACGCCCCGCTCCTTGAGGTAGTGTGCGAGGCGGTTGGAATATGATTGAAGCTCGCCGTACGACATAGCGCCATCGGCTCCATCGATGGCAATCGTATCAGACTGAGTTTTCGCGATCTCGTCCACTACTTCATGGACGCAACGAGAGACCACGGCGGGCGGCATGTGATTCCATTTCGAAATTTGCTCCAGCCCTTGAGGGCTCATGAGATTAATCTTGGTCATGGAGAGATCGGAATTTTGCACGATCTCGCCAAGAACATGGCTCAATGTGGCAGCGCAGTTCTGAGCCTGTCGTATGGGAAGTAGATGATTCGGGGCTTGGATGCTAATGACCAGTCGATCACCCGTCGCTCTGGCGTGTATAGAGATGTAATCGCCCGCCTGGTTCTCAATCACATTAATAGCCACTCCATCAAAGTCTCACTTTCCGTTCATGTTGTTTCTCGCACCTCTGTTCTCTCAGGCGTTGTGCTGTCTGAGAAGACGACCACGCTGTTGAATATTTGGTGCCCATCGGCCGCGGTCCAGTTTTGCAGGTCAGTGACACTGGTCTCTGACGGAACAGGCATGCCCTTGGCTAAGTGCTGCTCGACCAGTGCCAGTGCTTGCTCGACCGTCTCTCCGCCATCGATCGCGATCTCTGACAAGCCAGTGTGAGGTATCCCATCCTTGTAGCGTAGGAACAAAACCTGCGCGAGCTCGCTGTCCGTGTAAGCGGAGAGTACCAGGGCCCACGCCACGTTCAATAAGCCGAGCAATGTGCACTGGTGGCGCGCACAAAAGGCTGTGAGATTCGCGAGCGAAGTTTCGGGTCGCAGATTGAGAATAATTTTGGTCTGCTCGGAATTGCTCGCCGATCGCTGGTCGGCGAGTTTGGTTTCATCTAAAACAACACCGTCAGTCAAAGACGGAAATAAGGACGCACCTGCTTTTTGCGCAAAGGTCAACTGAACAGCGTCAGGACCGACGGGCGTGTTCTCGCCGTAGTCACCCATGATGAGGAAAATTAGTTTTTTGATTTGGTTGGGATCAGAAGTATACAGAAAGATTGGACAATGCTGCCTTGACAAGCAGGAAGGGTTCGATCAGAATGCACGAACGTCGATGTACGGTTGCGTCAAGACGGCCAAAGCACGAGACACCTTGAGGGAGAATCTAATAGTGTTCTGCGCCTTTAACTCGTTGAAGAAGAAGAGAGGGAAAAGAATGGCGCTGCGATCCATATAGTTCATTTCATATTGACTCTCGTAACGACTGCATGATGCGACCATCATCTCCAATGAGCAACAGTATGCATCTCGACCAATGACCATTGATCATTGAAAGTGTTGCTCACAGCTGCCACCGGTTGGCGCAAGAGGGATCGAGGCTGACATGGAGCAATTCAATTACCTGATTGAGACGTATCTTCAATTGTTAGTATGGCAGTCTGTCGAGTGACCAATAGTCCCAGCGGCACATCGACCCGCAACGATCGAGAAGATTGTTCAGCGGGCCGGCCAGAATCGCATGGACGCCACGTTGTGAGTACAGGCAGCATGTAGACAGGTGTGCGTCCGCGGTTGTCGACCACTGAATTGCATGATGGTCTGACGTGGGGGCGATGCTGCAGGAGGTACACAACGGATGATCGTGCATTAGCGTGACGCCAATAACAAGTCGCCCCACAGATCATGCTGAGCTCACCATGCAGACATTGATCCTCTCGTTTTGGCGAAAACATGAGAACAGAAAATATGAGCGACCGAGTAGTTTACGGTTACCAATGTAGAACTGAAGAGTGCTCACGGCGAGTTACTCAGCCCATAACATCGCGACTTTCCTGATGCAATGAATTGGTCTTCACGAATGAGGTAGAGGTAGTACAGCTTGGGGTGAAGCCAATGGCCGATTCATCATGCAGGCTTTACGCCGCTGGTCCAGACTGCGTGCGCGGCCCGCGTATGTCGGTTGTCGCACTGCAACTTTCGCGACAGTACAATCCTCACACACCCAGACAAATCGCGAAGTGATTACCCGATTGCTTCGTCTCGTTGATTCGGAACACCAGATCCGAGAGTACCTCGACGAAATTCAATCAACAGCAGGCCCTCCACTGGCTGTGATAGCAATCGATCCGAATGCACTCCTGCCACCAAGTCGTCTGTCCAGCACTGGTCTTCAGCTCGAGCGACTCATCGATTCTCTGGTTTTCTTATGCCGTGTCGGACTATTGCCTGTCGTTTTACATGGTGAATTGAATGTCGGGGCGCCTGACACGGCAGAGCTGGAATATGACAGACGATCAGAACCCTCAGGGCTCATACGTCGCATTCGCGAGACGAACCTCCAGATCAGCACACTCCTCGAGCAACGCGATGTTGAGACTCGCCCTCTTCCGTGTAGTGTCTTCACTGCAGTCGCAGAACCCGATTCGAGAGAGCGTAGCAGTCAGATGTCTGATCCGTCCATGGCAATTGCCGACCTTGAAATAAAGAGCATTAGATCAGCCATCCGTGCTGATTGCGTGCCGATCATAGCCACGCTTGGCATTTCTTTCGCGGACTCTCGACTGCACGCGCTGGATCTGATGGATACCGCGATCAGCTTAACACGTGGGCTTCAGCCATCGCGCAGTATTCTTGTGCACCCGGATAGCCCACCTGTGACAAGCACTGGTAGGCTTGGGGCACCGAGCGTGCTTACGACAGAAGTTTCCACCGGCTCGAACATCGTGATCAAAACCGCTGCAGAGCTGGGTCAAGCCGTATTCAACACTGCGCCATCACACAGATCAAGACAAGGATCGCACTCTGTAGAGTCTGTATCCTCCCTCAAGGCTTTTCCTTCAGAGGACGCCCTTCGAAGGGCGCTCGAGCGCCATCCCGACCCTACAGTGGGCAACGACGTGGACCATTTCTTGTCCCGACTCGAAAGTGAAGACTTCACAGCCTACTATGATCACGACTTCACGGCGTCTTTTCCTGAGGAGACAATTCGAAATCTGGCTTTTGTGTTTCCGCAGACTACCTTTCCTTGGCAGACTCGCAGTCTCATCCTACCGGACTCCAATTTCAATGAACTTCATGGCAAGCGGAGCCACCATAGTGGGATTGAGGTCACTCCAGAACTCGCCGTGTTCGCAGTGTCTCGGGCTGACTGGCGTCAGGGCGTAGCCGACAAATTCTGGCAACGAATTCGAGCAGACTACGGCGCACTTTGGGGCTCCCTGGAAGAGACAGATCCCAATCTTTCTTGGTGGCGTGTTCGATCAACTGGCTCTTTCAGGCGACGGCCGGAGGAGAAGGTAGTTCTGTGGCATGGGAAGATCGCATGAGATCGCGCGACTTTGTATCGTGGGATTCTTAGCTTGAGATTTTAGGTACTGCCGTGACTGTCGTGTATAGAGATGAGCACCCCCGCTGCGCAGTAGCAACTGTCCAGCTAAAATATGCAGTGGGTGACTGGGGTTTGAGAAACTGGGCAGTAGGGTATTGTGTTCAGTTTGAAATGTGCAGCCCTTTCGTGGGGGGCAGGTGATGATGCAGGCTTGCCCAGATCCTTGATTGGCCACATCACCTAGGGGAAGTTACCAAGGTCTCAGGGGCACCAGGAAACACATATGTGTGCGCACCGAAGCCAGATGTGAAGAAAGTCGAGTCTGTTGGATATATTGCTGTATGGTCATCTATTATAATGTAAGCCCGTTGATGTATCAGCCGAACATGGATGGCTCAAATGGAGGAAATTGCAAGCCAACTCAGAAGATGATGTCTGATGCGCTGTAGATCAATAGTTTGAGTTCAACAGTAGTCAGGTCACTCAGGTGGGTGGCCAGAGATTTTTCAGAAGATCAGTTCGGTCGAGGAGTAAGGGATCGGTTAGTTATGAATGGGCATCGTTGCTAATTGATCAGATGAAGACAATCAACAGACTCAAGACACATGTCAGTACTGCCCCTACGCGCCTTTTTCGCGCGCGTATT
This sequence comes from Penicillium ucsense, assembly GCA_014839625.1. Taxonomy (NCBI): domain Eukaryota; kingdom Fungi; phylum Ascomycota; class Eurotiomycetes; order Eurotiales; family Aspergillaceae; genus Penicillium; species Penicillium ucsense. The sequence continues at coordinate 51,124 of WIWV01000064.1, read as the reverse complement.
TGGTCCAGACCTATGATGGAATATCATGTGATTTGTGGGGCATTTTACTTGTCTCTATCTTGGCACGTTCCCTGAGGCACGATAAGATCTGGGCGGATGTTGCGATTGCCTAACGATCTACAATGGAATCCGCCGGATGTGTGGGAAGATCTGCGCATTGGTAGCTTCATGAATGGAAGGATCCATGTTTGTACTTTAATTCTGGTCCCTTGTAGGTTTACTTACTGCATTCGACAAGAAAATACCGAAGCAATGAAGAGCTTCGATCAAGATTGAAGTGCTTTCAACCCGATACGTATGTCAGGTGATCGGACACGTTGAGTGTACAACTGTACATCCTTTACCTTACGGGCGTCCCCGACCCAAAATATATTTCTGCAATGTTCGATCAAGGCGGGGTGTATGTCTCTTGTCTACTCTCTACACCATAGTCCATAGACTCCATACAACCTAGCTACATGCCCCCCGCCAGATAGCTCTAGAACCAGCCCTGAATTCCGCCGCCTTCCAAACCTACCTAATGAATACCAGATACCTATTACTTTACTTTCCATGAAGCTGTTTTGTTTTGATTCCCTACCTCCGTAGGACGTAGGTACCTGCCTACATGTAATTGCCACCTAGCTTACCTAGGTATACCTATGAATTCTATCCATCTCAAACCTGGTAGGTAAATGGAAGCTAGCTAGCAATTGTAGCCGGCTACCTGAACTACTACCTCGAGGGCATCTTCTGAATTTGGGGTTGACTAGGTTTCTACTCAGTAGGCTGGTAGCCCTGCCAGACCTGCCCACCTCAATACCGCCCCGGCGTCCAGGTGGAGGCATTAGGTACCTGGGTTAGGTAGGTGCAGGTGGAGGTACCTGGTCGGGTGTTCGCCTGCCAATAACTATTCATACCTACCTGCCTAGGTACCCAACCTGAAGATATACGGTAAGGTAGGTCTGAGATAACTTAATGGATCCATGTTATCAGGTAGGTACTAGGTACCGTGCTTGAAGTACATTTCTCTACAGAGCTTCCAATGCAGGCCACGTGAGCATGATGAGGTGGAATTGAACCGATTGAATCATCTCCCCTGCAATGGAGTCGAGTTCTTCCAGTAACCAGCCACACTATACCGCCTCAAATTCAATTGGCCATTTTTGGGACAGAAACTAATTTGAATTTCTCGAAGGATCGATGAAGCCGGAGGAAGACGAGGCCTGTTGGAATTGCGTTCGAAGAGAGTCCTGAGGGTGGTAAGGTTAGCCCTGAGCGTACATGTAGTCGATGATGTCATCAACCAGACTACTAGAGTCTGGAACGGGCTAGTCCGAAGTTTGGGTTAACAGACTCAACACCAAAGCTTGCTTGGCGGGCCCGCCCGCAATCCCTTAACGGAATGGGCCGTAGTGCCACATAAATTTCCGAAAGTTTGGGCTTGGGTTGAGAATCAAGATCAGTGAAGAGGGAACTCAAACTTCAGAGCTGTGGCATATCATTCGAAATGGAGGATGGACTCTATCAACGGATTCATGAATAAGAAGCTTCTATATAAATAAGAAACGAGATGTGGGAACTCGACAGCTTTTTCCAAGGGAATCTCATCGCCGAGTCTCCATGCGATCTTGGGGACATGCAAGAAAAATGTTCGCTAGATGAGAAATGGAAAGATGGTGGAAGAAAAGGAAAACTGAAAATAAAGACCCAAAGACATTATATGATCTCATACGCTCGTCGTCCTCACATCCAACCTCGCGTTGTGCTCCACCAGGAGAGTCACCACCATCGCGTGTCCATTCTCGCTTGCAAGGTGCAAGGGCGTCGCTCCACGATGGTCTTGAATGTTTACATCGATGAATTTGGAAGCCAACAAAAGTCGGACGATGCCGAGGTGGCCATGTTGAGCCGCGATATGAAGAGGCGTCTGTCCGTTCGCATTCTGTACATTGACATTGGCTCCATTGGAGAGCAAGAGATGGACGATGCGCTCATGAGCCGAACAGCATGAGGAATTGGGGCCCGGCTGGCTGGGTTGGTCGGGGATGGAATTTGGTCGTGTTTGAGGCGGTAGTGATGATGGCGGAGAGTTGACTTGGTTAGATGCGGTGCCCGCGAGGACCGTAGGAAGAGCCGTATCGGCTGGCACTGTCATTGCAAACTCATCCTACTCGACGTCGTTAGATTTTGTTTGTCATGAAGTGATCACTGTGGCCACCCCTGCTGCGTACGGTAAGGAGGAAAGGGGAGGACGGGCACAATGTCGCCGAGATCGGGCAAGGAGAGGATAGATCCAGGACATAGTGAGTGCGCTTGGACAAGACTATATGTGACTCTTGAAGGCAACTTTGAGCATACCATGAAGAAAGTGCCCGGATGTGAGAGAGAGTCATCTTGGAGTTGACCCGAAACGCTCATGAGCAGATCGAGCTCGGGGAGAGAGTGATCGTTGCTGCCTGTCCAGCTGTCGCTCATGCCCAGATCATCGTCGTGCCACTGAGTGAACACCAGCATGGGATCTCCCTCAGTAGTATGCATTGCGAAATCGCTATCGTGAATTCGATCGTTTAAATCTACCATCAGATTTCGAAGGGAGCCTAATATGATCGAACACCGAGATAGATTCGAGAACGCCGGCGAACGGGAATAACTTGAGCGCGATGAGTTGTCTAATTCCCCGGTTTTGTTCTCTTCTGCTCAAAAGCCCCGGTCGGAGAGTGTTCGTTTGTTTGGTAGAGATGAAATACAATTGATATGGTTGTCTCGTACGGGAGAAAGATGATTCTACTAGCGTCGATCCTTAAGTGAGAAGCTACGAGAACTGACAACGTGGAATGCAGACCCTGATTGCCTACACAAAGGTTCTCGTCCTGATTTTTTGAAAAATCTAAAAATCTAGAATCTTACTGCATTAGTCGCACAGCGGAAATGTGTCCGACTAAGGCATGTTTGCCTAAGCATGCATCAGAGGGCCTCGAGGGGATTTCGTGATGACCTTCCAAGTCATGCATGCGCATGCGGTGTGCTACCATACGAACACCTTCAGATTTAGATCGTCATCCTTCATTTACATGCATAATGGAGATCATGGGGGAGAAAAGCCGCTCAACCACTTTTTTCACAGAACAATCAAAGTTAGCCCTGTCTCCCTACGTGTCTTCTCCATGGTAGTCTCTCTTCTTTGGGGATTATATCTCATAATAGGGCGGGTGCTGATGCTGCATGAGGTTACAACGGGGCCGAAGTCAGTCTAGCCATGCATCATGAAGTAACCCCCGTTTCGGCTCCGCCTTGACGTGCAGGAGTGAGGATGCATCGTCAGCGGACCATAAATTGTGCGGTTCCTGCAGGATGACTGAGTCCATGCAGTTCAGGTGTGCGATGGACCTTCTGAGTCGGAGAATGAAGATTGCTGACCCACCAGGTTGAGGATCAGCTTAGCACCCGACAGAAAGCTAAAAAATCATCCTGGACAATCCTCAGTCGGGAAGATCAGACCAAGCCCGACAAAGCGATTATTTTTCCCAATGCGATTCGATGTCATGCTAGGAGAGTTCCGGCGAAAAAGGAGTCAAAGAGTCGTATAACTTAGAATAAGAACAACGCACCTCGCACTGAGCCCTTTATCAACAAAAGGTTCAGCTACCAACGCTTCGTGCATTCATACCACACCCTCCATCGTCTGCACTATGACTTTCCCTCCAGCGCCTGCGCCCGATGTTGGTCAGTAAACACCGACACTAGACATTGATGCCCTTGGAAATTCAACGTTGAAGCACGATTTTGACCTGGCAAAGCAGATTGGACCAAGCTCGGCCTCGCCGTCACGGACATGGGTAGGCAAAGAATCCTGCAAGATCCTAATTCAATTTATCAGAATCACGCAGTCTTCGTGATGTTTCAGAAAAGAGAGGCTGACGGTCGCGCCGATCATTCTTAGTCAATGGCCATGTGCAATCGACGTATTCGGTTGAAACAGGCGAATGGTCAGCTCCCCGATTCGTGGTTGACCCATTCATTCGCGTGCATGGCTTGGCACCGGGGCTGAATTACGGTCAGCAGGTGTATGAAGGTCTCAAAGGTACGTCAAAGGTGCATCTCGGGTCGTTCCTTTCAGAGATTTGCGCACTATTGGGAACTTCTTCTGGCACCAGCAGCACTTGCAACAATAGTGGAGACCGAAACCGTTCGCACTCGGAGGAATTAGCATTTGGAAGGTCGAAAAAATAGACCCTGTCGCACTAACAAACTCTGAAGCTTACCGCACTCGAAGCGGTAAGATCCAGATCTTTCGGCCCGAATATCATGCTGCACGTATGCACCATTCGGCCGCAGTGGTGTCGATCCCTTCGGTACCCATCGATCACTTTATGACAGTGATCAATGCGGCGGTGGCACGCAACGCAGAGTGGGTGCCCCCGTACGAGAGTGGTGCGGCACTGTATATCCGCCCGGTCTTGTTTGGCTCCAGTGGACATCTAGCCTTGACGCCACCAAATGAGTACACGCTCTGCGTGTACGTCCACCCTTTCAGTAGTTACCATGGAGTCGCACCATTGCCGGCGGTGGTGATGGAGGAGTTTGATCGTGCTGCTCCCAAGGGAACTGGTCATGCCAAGATCGGTGGCAACTATGCGCCCGTGATGAAGTGGTCGCAAGAAGCCTCCAAGGCTGGATTTCCCATGACCTTGCACTTGGACAGCAAAACGGGCGAAGAGATCGACGAGTTCTCCACTTCGGGCTTCATGGGAGTGCGATCGGAGAAAACGGCCGACCAGCTTGAACAAGTCGTCCTCGTCGTGCCCAAGAGTGACAACATCATCAATAGTGTCACGTCCAACAGTCTGATGGAGATTGGTAGAGCCTTGGGATACCAGGTGGAAAACCGATCAGTATGCACCCCCATACATTCTCCACGTCCATCTCTTCTTCCAGCTTCGGATAAAGCTAACCCAAAATCGTCATCTGCCTAGGTTAAATACTCGGAACTGTCAACCTTTAGCGAGGTCATGGCGGTAGGGACGGCCGCCTGTTTGGTGCCGATCTCGTCCATCACACATCGTTCACGCGATGATTACTTCCAGTATACGAAGGAAAAGACTGCAGGTCCAGTCTGCCAAAAATTGTATGCAGAGTTGACAAGCGTTCAGCGCGGGGATAGCGAGGAATTCCCGGAATGGAGTTTCGAGGTGCAGCAAGCTTATGTCTAGGCCGATAATCGGATGATTCCAGAATGTACATAGCTCCAAGCGCAATATAACTTGCAAATTATACCTGTCCCCCCAATCAAGATGTTTAGCCCAGAATGGTTTGACCTTCAATGAATCCCAGCGTACTACCTTATGCGGTAGCAGTCCTGGGACTTCATTATGGACTCGAAAATTACCTGTTCAGGCAACACAATTGTATGTACTACGTACTTCCCTTTATTGCGAAGCCAATTTCAAAGCTTAGGTCCATGGTCTACTTCGGGCCAACGTGAAGGATATAACAGATCATTCATGATTCACTCGATAACCCTAACGTGCCTCTTTTCGACGATATCCATATCTCTTCAAAACACCCAACAAGCAGGTGTAACGTGTGGTAAGTCCTTCCTTAATATCTCAAGGCTGCCTAGTACTGCATTCAGTCCCGCAAACCCCCACGATCGTTTGACCATATTTCCAGTTTGAATGAAACGAGATTTCGAAGCAGCGTATGCCGCGGGCGTGAACCTGATCAGTGCAGTAATTCAATCTCAGATTTTTCTATTCAACTAGAGAATCTCTGAGAGCTTCTACTCGCACTCCTCCCCATCCTCCCACGTGCTGTTTTATTTGGTAGCCGCAGAGACGGACCTTACCAACTACCAATACCACCTCACTGCTGCAGACGAAGCTGAACAAGCGGTCCATTCTTCGCAGCCGTGACATGATCTCTGAGTTGATATTCCAGTTCACGATCACGCCCAGGTCCATCCAAAGCTGAGCCACCGCCCACTTTTTCCGAGCCCGGAGCAAGACGGAAGTCATACTTGCTGAGGAGGTAAGCCATAGTCAGACTAAGCTCAGTCAAGGCCAGGCCCTTTCCGAGGCAGCTTCTGGGCCCGATTGAGAAAGGCGTGAACGCCGATCGAGCAGCCTGAATCTCTTCAGGCTTCCCGAGCCAGCGATCCGGGCGATATTCAAATGGCTCAGGGTAATATTCGGGATTGTGGTGGATGGCGTAGATGCAGGTACCGACATCGTAGCCTCGAGGAATAACATGGCCGTCAACGACAACTCCATCCTGGGCAACCTCTCGCCACAATGAGCCGCCGGCCGGAGGTGACATGCGCAGGCTTTCGTCGATGCAGGCTCGTAGGTACACACAGTCTGTCAGTTTTGATCCAAGGGTGACTTCGTCGGCGTTGGCAAATGCAGCTCGAATCTCGTTCTTCAATCGCTCGTAGACGTCGGGATAGTGACCGAGGTAGAAGAACATGGAGGCAATTGCAGTCGATGTAGTATCGGATCCTGTTATATCCCGTCAGCCGTAAGAAAAGAACTCATGAGTGAGGCGCCCCAGCTTCGAAATGTCCATACCCGCAACGATCAGAGTCGTACTCTCGGCTCCAATCTCGGCCGGGGTGAAGCCTTGGTTGGTCTCCGTATCCTTAGCGTCAAGAAGGAAAGAGAAAACATCCTTTCTTTTCAAAGGTTTTGCGGCCATTCTTTGCTTCAGAAGATCTGTGACAAAACGAATGAATTTGTTGCGTCCCTTGATAGCTTGAGGGAACAGCTTCCTGTCCAAGCGACGCGTAGAAAGCTCGCTAGCTTGTATCAGAACCCCGGTCCTGACATTTGAATCTTCGATACACTGGACAATATCTCTATTATCGGGGCTACCGAGCAAGTCGAAGCTCTCCCCAAAGACGAGCTTAGACATGATATCAAATGTCAAATAGTTCGCTATACACAGAATTGTCAGCGTCAATCAAGTCGGCCAGACCTTGTTGCCGAAGCCAATGACGAGGCTCAAAAGTTGTGGAATACTTGACATACACCATTTGCCCATGTTCTGCGGCTGTGACCAGTCGCCCGCAGGAGTGTCTTGGATCAGCGCGTCACAGAAAGTCTTGACGAGCTCCATGATGGCATCTTGAAATCCCCGCATAGCATTGTCTCCAAATCCTTGACCAATGGTGCGACGTTTGCGTCCATGTTGCTTCTTATCGATCAAAGTGAGAGTATTTGGGGCCCGGTGTACCATCGCCTGGTAGACGGTGGATTTCTGAAATTGCTTAGTGAAAGCATAGACGTCTGTGAGAAAGGAAAGAAGGTTAGATCAGATGCCAGACTCTCTTCAGTTGAGCCCGTCACAAACCTTTCAAACCAGTGTTCGTGTTAACCAAGACACGACTTGGTGCGTAACGCACAACATTTCCTGTGAGAACATAGTCAATAAGCGTGCTGGGGGGATGGATCAAGGTCTAGATTTCGCGAACCATATTTCTCGTGGCATTGCAGCATGTTCAAATGCAGATCACCCGTCCAAGCATGGTAACCACCATAAAGATTCGTGACCTTTGCCAGAAAGGGCCCAGGGAATCCTGCAAGAGGATGAAACCAAACACGGTACACGACGATACCCAGAGCCTGTACCACTACGAGTCAATGATCCTATCCCAAAGCAAGCATCTGTGTATACATTGACTCACATAGATGAAGGCTGCCAGACCAACACTCTCGACGAGCGTGAGGACCCATTGTCCGCGAATCCGCTGAATTGCGTCCATCGCAGAGGAACCGAGGCAGGGTCTCGAGAAATTAGAAACCTCAATCCCGATTTGCTAAAGAACTTCCTGACTTTATTGTTCGACAGAACAAGGATGCCCCGCAGGAAGAACCACAAAAGACACAATAACGGGAGTGGTACGTTCGATCACAAAGTGAGCTTCATCGTTCCAGAACCCACGAAATCTCAAGGTGCAGCATGCTGCTAAAACTTCCATCATCATCTTCCGACATTCGTATTACAAGCCATGTCGCTACTCCAAGCTGGCTGATTCTACAGGTATGTCCCGATCGAGAGAAAGGATGAGTCCATCCAACTCGTCAGCACACGCCTCGATCGTGGCTCCGACCGTGTGCCCGTCACCGTCAGCCTCGCGCCCGCCGATGTATGTCGCATCATCATGCAGGGTCAGCCGCTAATCCAATTTCTCGCTTTTCCATTCCAAACAGATGCTTGAGCCAACAACGTATGACAAAATTCCAGTTATTTCTTCCAACCACGTGGGGGCTAGGCCTCGGCGAATAACCACATGGTCGCTCTCAGCTGCAGCGGATTATGGTGGGTCGCTGCAGGAACTCATCGATGGCGAGCAGGCTCACGTAACATAGCATTTGGGATCAGAGCGTGGAAGAGGGATATAGATGATGGACGTATCGATCATTGCTTCAATCCATTCAATTCGGTAAGGCTCACGGAGGTGTGACTTTTCTTTCCACTATGGTATCGGTCACAATGCAGCCCCAGATCGAGCAACAGCTAGCATATCTGCTCCTGGTCGAGTTGTTGGCGTAAGTGCTATGTGACGGCAGATTCTACCCCGGGTTCATCAATCGAATTATGTACGTGTGCTAAATTTTCGCGGTCCAAATGTAGACATCAATTCGCATCGCCGGTCCAATGGTAAGTTCTCTTTGGCTTCAGCATATGGCACGAGTACCAGGTCACTCATACGTCGTCATAGGATCAAAACACAAGATATCCTTCTCAAAGACTTCAATGTCGAGAGGTTCATTGAGATTGGACCAGCCGACACCCTCACAGGCATGCTGAAGAAGACAGTGTCTCTTCACTTCAAGTCTCATGATGCGGCTCGCCATATGACGCGGCGATTCTTATCGTACGCGCAAAATGCACAAGAAATCCACTATCTGCTTTCATCGGCACCAACGACTCCCAGTGAGACCCAGAAAAGTCAAAAAAGCACAAGCCCTGCGGTTTCAACGAAGAGTGCGGGTGCCCCAGCTTCAATCACACAGGCAACTGCAAGCGTGGTTGCACCAGAAGCCGCAGCGACGGTGAGTGTCTCAGCGCAAATGACCAATACCGCCCCAATCTCAGATGTACCGACCCCCGCTAGCGAAATTCTCCTGGCCATTGTCGGCAGTAAGTTACGAAAGCATCACAGCGAAGTCGCAGCACAGCAGAGTATCAAGGCTTTGGCGAGTGGTATGTTCCTTTCCTCTTCACACACACGGGTGTTATGATACTAACCTCATCTTCCAGGTCGATCAACGATGGAGAATGAGATCGTTGGTGACCTTGATGCGGAATTCGGTAGTCTCCCAGAGAAGCCTGAGGATATTGCTCTCGAGCAACTGGGGGGCATGCTCGAATCAGCACCGTCATTCTCTGGCCAGCTGCGAAAAATATCGAATGGCTTGGTCTCAAAGTTCTTTGCCCAAAAGCTGCCAGCAGGATTCGCGAGTGGAGAGGTTCGCAACTATCTTCAGACTCGATGGGGTCTTGGCGAAGGCCGTCAGAATGCTGTTCTTCTTAGAGCAAGCACCACGCAAAGCTCGTCCCGACTCGGGGGAACAAAGGAGGCGGAGGCGTTCTTCGATGAAGTTGTCCAGCAGTACACGAAAGATAACGGAATCAATGTTTCGGCTGCTTCTCAAAGTGCGACAACCGCAGTCGCCGTTGCAGCACCGGTCGATAGCGCGGCATTGGGAGCAGTCGTCAAAGATCAGGATAATGTGAAGAGATCCTTGATGGAACTTTACGCACGGCTATTGGGCAAGAATCTGCGTCAAGATGCCCAGGAAGCATTGAAAGCGCACCTGGCAACTGCTGAACTTCAAAGCCAACTCGACGAAATCACCGCCGAGGTGGGCGACTTCTTCCTAGCAGGAATCCGCCCCCTCTGGTCAGCAGCGAAAGTTCGACGTTTCCACTCAAGCTGGAATTGGGTTTTGCAAGATGCACTTGACCTCTTCCATCGCGTATTGCGCAATGACCTCCCCGACGCCAACCTCGCAAAGTATGGCAACGCCATCGCAAACAGATCCAGTCCTCGACTTCTCAGCATGATGAAATATCTGGCGAACAGTGAATCCGGGATCTGGGGACCCCGCTTGTCCGAAGCCAAGGCCGCCATGCACCGCCTCTTAGTCCGGTGCGAGGCAGCCCGCGAGCCCATCTTCGAGCCCTTGGCTGCCAACTTCGATGCCTTCATCAAGGGGCCCAGTACAGAGGTGGATGACGATGGAATCATCAAATACTCCGAGGTTCCCCGCGGAGATACACCTACCATTGCACCGATCACAATTGCAACTCGCGCCCAGGCCTCCTGGAAGATCGATCAACAGCTGACCACAATGTACAAAGATCAGGTTCAGTCGTCGTGGACCGAGGGCGTTACCTTTCGGAACAAGTACGTCTTGATGACAGGCGTCAGCCCCGGATCGATCAATGCAGACGTCCTGAAGGGTCTGCTGAGTGGAGGCGCAAAGGTTGTCGTCACGACCAGTAGCTACTCCTCGGCCACTTCACGTTTCTATCAGAATCTTTATGTCGAGTGCGGAGCGCGGGGGTCTGAATTGATCGTTGCACCATTCAACCAAGGCAGCCAACAAGATTTGGATGGTCTTGTGGAGTTCATTTTCTCCGACTCTGGACTAGGATGGGATCTAGACCACGTCATCCCTTTCGCCGCGATCTCGGAAGTAGGCCGTGAGATCGATGGGATCGACTCCCGGTCAGAGCTTGCTCATCGCATCATGCTCACTAACACCTTGCGTCTGCTGGGTGCAATTAAAAAGAAGAAACAGGCTCGTGGATACCGCACCCGTCCTACTCAAGTCATTCTTCCTCTTTCTCCCAATCATGGCGCATTCGGTAATGACGGCTTATACGGCGAGTCAAAAATTGCTCTTGAGACTCTGTTCGAGAAGTGGCATTCCGAAAGTTGGTCTGCATATCTTTCGATCTGCGGTGCGGTCATTGGCTGGACTCGCGGCACTGGTCTCATGGCGGATAACAATATCGTTGCTGCGGGCATCGAATGTCATGGGGTGCAGACATTTTCAACAACCGAAATGGCAGCGTACATCCTCGTATTGCTCACGCGGAAGTTTGCAAGTCAATGCAACATTCGACCTTTGTATGCTGATTTGACTGGAGGACTCAATACTATGGACAATCTCAAAGCCACTTTGGATCAAATCCGCCGGGATATACTAGATCAGAGCACTCTTCGTCGGAACCTCGCCAAGGAGAGACAGGCCGAGGAGAAGCTGGGGGTTTTGGAACAGTCTGCCAAGAAGGAAGAGACAGCTGGGCCTCCCCTCGCAAATATCCCCTTCACTTTCCCCAAGCTCCCGAATGAGGGCGCCGAGATTAAGCCGTTGAGAGAGACACTGCTTGGGATGGCGAACCTGGACCGTGTTGTTGTCGTGACTGGCTTTTCTGAGGTTGGACCATTTGGAAACGCCCGTACTCGATGGCAAATGGAGGCTACCGGCCGTCTCTCCTTGGAAGGATGCGTGGAAATGGCTTGGGTGATGGGTCTCATCAAGCACCACAACGGCCTGTTGGACGGTAAGCACTACACTGGCTGGATCGACACCAAGACCCAGAAACCTGTGCAAGACCTCGATGTCAAGGCTCGTTATGAGGAACATATCCTCGCGCATACCGGTATCCGCTTGATCGACACAAGCCTGGATTCTCACGAGCCCGGCAAGCGACCTCTTTTGCAAGAGATTGTGCTAGAGGAGGATTTGCCGCCCTTTGAAGTCTCGCATGAAGTGGCGCAGCAGCTTCTTCACGAGCATGGAGAGGCTCGAGTTGACTTCTTGCCGCAAGGCGATCGATGCGTGGTGAGCCTTAAAAGGGGTGCTGTTTTGATGGTCCCTAAGGCTTTGAACTATGGACATGCTGTGGCAGGGTTGGTCCCAACAGGATGGGATGCACGCACATACGGCATTCCTGACGACATTGTCAGCCAAGTCGACCGAGGAACTTTATTCACTCTAGTGAGCACGGTTGAAGCCTTGATTGCCTCTGGTATCACCGACCCGTACGAACTATATCAGTATATCCATGTCTCCGAATTCGGAAACTGTATTGGTTCTGGCGTCGGCGGTATGCAGTCGTTGAAGAAGATGTTCCAAGATCGATATCTGGACAAAGAAGTTCAGAAGGATATCCTTCAGGAAACATTCATTAATACGACCGCCGCTTGGGTCAACATGCTGCTGCTCTCCTCATCTGGCCCCATTCGCACGGCAGTTGGTGCCTGCGCGACCTCGGTCGAATCCTTGGAAACAGGATACGAGACCATCGCCACCGGCCGCGCTAAGATCTGTCTCGTGGGGGGGTATGATGATATGACGCAGACTATTGCCGAAGAGTTTGCAAACATGAAAGCCACCACTGATGCCGCTGGAGAAGCCAAGAAAGGCCGACTCCCCCACGAGATGTCCCGCCCTTCGGCGGAGAGCCGCAGTGGGTTTGTCGAAGCGCAAGGAAGCGGCATTCAAGTGGTCGCGTCGGCGCAGTTGGCGCTAGACCTTGGATTGCCGATTCAGGGCATTGTCGCTTGGGTAGGTACCGCCAGTGACAAGATCGGCCGGTCGGTGCCGGCCCCTGGTCAGGGCATTTTGACCAATGCTCGCGAGCAGCCGGGCGGTCGATTCCCCTCACCCCTTCTCGACGTGCGATACCGCAAACGTCGCCTGGCAGCTCGCTTTGCTCAGATCCAAGAGTCGATTGACCTGGAGGTTCAGAGTATGAGCAAAGAGCTCAGCGATGAGGCTGGCGCCATCCCCGATGCTCACCGAGAGGAATACGAGCATCATCTGAGCTTCGTTCGTCAAGAAGCTGAACGCCAACGCAAAGAGGCCTTGAATCTGTTTGGCAATGACTTCTGGAAGAATCAGGACTCAATCTCGCCCATTCGAGGCGCTCTCGCGGTCTTTGGCCTCAACGTGGGTTAGTCGCCTTTTTCTTTTCTTTCCTCCTATTAGAGACGAGTAATGTCTCTCCGAGTGGAGCCTGTTGCTAACCTTGAATATGATGTTGGCAGATGATCTGGACTTTGTCACCTTGCATGGCACCAGCACCGTCATGAACGACAAGAATGAACCTGCGGTTCTCGAATCGCAGATGAGACATCTCGGTCGGACACCAGGCAATCCCCTGTTTGCTATCTCGCAAAAGTACCTCACAGGCCATCCCAAGGGCGCTGCCGGTGCGTGGATGCTCAACGGGGGCTTGCAGGTGCTGGACAGTGGCCTGATCCCTGGGAACCGTAATCTCGACAGTGTGGACGATCAACTCGAGAAGAATGAGTACATTGTTTATCCCAACCACAGCATTCAGACCGGGGGTCTCAAGGCGTTTTCCCTGACATCCTTTGGGTTTGGCCAGAAGGGAGCCCAGGCGATTGTGGTGCACCCGCGATATCTGTATGCCATGGTGGAGGCGCAGGAGTATGAAAGGTACCGCGCTCGGCGGCTGACGCGGTACCGGAAAGCGTTCCGCTTCTTCCACCGCGGGCTCGTGACCAACACAATGTTTGTGCCCAAGACGGAGGCGCCGTATTCGCCCGCCCATCAGAATGCGGTTCTGCTGAATCCCACCGCCCGCGCAGCCGCCTCGACGGGCTCCGCGATTCAGTATTCGTTTGGTTCGTAAACAATCTGGTGCTGAGGTTTGGTTGCATATATATGTAGTTTGTTTCCCGCATTGCTCTTCCTCACCCGCAAATTGAAATAAGGGAGAGACGTTCTTTCGGTCCTTTTCTTTCGGTATTGGCGTATATGCGACTGGAAGGCTAGCGAATAATTGACTATTGACTGATCGCATTATCACATATAATGTCCACTGTTTGATCACCACTGCTGGCCGGCAGTGGTGATCAAACATTTCCAGTCGGGGCGGCGCTGAGTTTTCTGTTCTCATCTGCTTGCTAGGGGGCCCGTAAATGGGAAGATACTTTAGTGCTTACGTGCGATCCATTTTTCCTTCCTCCAACAACTCGATTAGGACATGTAGGAGCCGCAAACTTATTCATTTCAATTAGCCCTCCATCTCGCCAGGTTTTCATCCATGTTCTTCCATGACTCCAAACAACCTATGATGACAAATGATTTGACGAGTGTGTTAAGGTAGGTACCGCAGTACATTAGGTCTCATCATGGTACCTTCACCAGGATCCATGACTATTTAAGCGGCACAAGGCCCGAGTGTGAAATCATAGTTGGTGGTAAGGCTTCCTCTGAACCGCAGCACCGCGCCCTCATCGACCTCCATCTCAACCCCGAACCCAAGTATCCATCCATACCTATTCTGCAATATCTCCATCCCGTCACTATCTCACTGGAGACTCAACCATCATGTCTAATCCAACAATTAACAAAGTCGCCATTTTCGGGGTACGTTCCATAATCATGACCGGGAGGCCGATGACTTGACTGTTCAAACTACCAATTGTCGACAAATCCTGCCCCTAGACATGCTCAACATCCTCTGTTCTCGCGACTGACTTACTCACTGGCATCCGGAAATTTTGGCGCTCCCATCACCACCGCCCTCCACCACGCCGGATTCCAGGTCACGATCATTACTCGCGTCGAGTCCACCTCTACTTTCCGCCAGGGACTTCCCGTCATTCGCATCCGCTATACGCTTGAGGATCTCACCACCGCGCTTGCCGGCCAGGATGCCGCTATCTGCGCGGTCGGCCCTGGTGGGGTTGACTCGCAAGTCACGATGATTGAGGCTGCTGAGGCGGCTGGTGTGAAACGATTCATCGTGAATGACTTTGGCTGGGGTCCAGATTATCGCAGTCTGCCCGAGTTTCGAGCTCCTCATCTCCGTCGCCGTGCGGGCTGGGACTGTGCGCGAGCCAAGGCCGAGACCAATCCTAACTTTACTTTTACTGGTATCACCTCTGGGAACCCTATCGACTGGGTGAGTTTTTGACTTGATTCTAAACTTTGTTCTCGGGCGCATTTCAACATTCCAAGTACTCATGTTCAACAGGCTATCAAGAAATTTCCCCTGATGGGCTTCGACATTGCCCAATTCTCGGCCACAATCTACGATACAGGGACCGAGAATTTCACTGGTACAACCCTCGCAGGTATCGGGCAGTCGGTTGTGGGTGTCCTGCAGAACCCCAGTGAAACCTCAAACCGATTCGTCAAGGTCCTGTCGATCAAAACCAATCAGAACGAACTTCTAGAGGCTTTCCAACGCAGCACAGGTCAAGAATGGTCGGTGCGGCACGCCTCCGTCCAAGATGTTGCTCAGAGGGGCCGACAGAAGTTTCAGGCTGGAATGGGTGGCTGGGCACTTGAAATGGTCGTTGCGCAGATGTATGATAAAGGACAGGCCCGATGTGTGGTGGCGCCTTCATGGGAGGAGTCCGATGCACCACTTCTGGGAGTCGAAAATGAGACTGCCGAAGGGGTGGTGGCCAAAGTGCTACAGATTTGAATTCTGTGCAGTCGGCTGCTCTAGGGCGGCTTGTAGTCTGGCCATGCAACCGCTTGAGGACCGTTATGGATCATTTGACTGAATTAAACATGCAGGTGAAAGCTCAGGGTTTGATCGTGGCGGCGTTGCCCAACTGGGCAGCTGTCTATGCAATGATTACTCAAGATCAAATTGTACAACCTATATCTGAGGTACGTTACCTTATCAAGCCAGTAATGTAGGCCAGAACTCGGTCTACATGCTTCGAAGTACCGTAGGTGACCGCGGGCACATCTCCTACTTGGTAGGTCCTTTCCTGGCCTGAGTTTCGAGCCCATAAATTTTTATGTTCCTTCAGTACGAGGATATCAATTCTCTTTGACAATAATTTCCTGCTTTCTCATTTACGAATAAACGGACTCGCGCGATGGAAAAAAAAATCGTCCATATCATCATTGAAAGACTTTAAATACGTCATGAGGTCAGGCATTATAGTCGTCGCCATAATCTTCAGCTTTCTATCCGCTCCCTATCAGCCAGTTATGGTCTGGTTTCCTCCCACCAAGACCTCCTCTCGTCCCCCAGAAGATCAAGCTTTTTGCGACCTGCGCATCGCAAATGCAAATTCAACGAACCCTATCTAATCGACGGTTACTGAACGAGTTATCTTCAGCCACAGAGGATGCATGGTCTACGGCTACCCATCTACTGGCGGAATTCTGATCAAAGACGATCCAAATCTTATCGAGTTGCGTTTCCTATCGGTCCCATTCCTCTACCCATCAGAGCGCTCGCCCACTGCCGAAGAAGAAGAAGAATTTTGCAATCTCATGCAACGCATTGGGGCGGAGCCTTGGCCGAGCCACGAGGTATGGTTCAGCTATAACGCCACTGCGGCAGTCGACACTGGAAGAAAAGAAACCTGTGTATTATGGCTGGCCGAGAGATGGAGTAGGTGTGTGGGTCTTGAGATATGACCAGCGCGTTATATCGGCCCTGAGATTTCGGAAGATTGAGTCTTGCGATGACCATGGATGAAAGGATTGAGATTATGAAAGAGTTTGGCGCTACCTTCTATGAAGATGCAACACAAGTGGAGGACCTGACGGCGTCAAATTTTAAGTTCACGGAGTCTGAGCCCGCTTGCGTGTTGGGTACTCAAGGTTGGGGTTTGAAGATTTTGTTCATTTGATGCAATTGACGTAGACGCGTCACGTAGGTAGTGAGGGACTGCCATTTCAACCACCTTTGCAATATACCATGCTTTGGTACGTTCTGAAGACTGCCGAGATTGGAAAGTCTCCTCTTGGAATAGAAGATGGATGTCAAATGCGACTCTCCTCCAAGGTACAGACGTACAATGGGTGTAATGAGTCATCCGCCAGCTCAAGATCACCGCCGTGGAGGCAGCTCTCGTCTATTCTACAAGGTCTGGAAATATGACCGTCTATCTTCTTCAAATCATTAGAAAAACAGATTCGTGTTGTCAGGTCTACGTTAAAATAGAGACCGGCAGTTTGCTTCCACTCGGGAGGAAGTTGGATCATATCGTTGGATCAATCGATCGGAGAGATCCATATCCCACGTGTGATTGTCCACGAACACTTGTAATGTGTAGTGTTCGCAGTTGGGGGTTCTCGTACGCAAAAAAGTGCGAACCCTGCATGATACGAACACATAAGAGTTATATGCAGAAATATAATCACAACACCATAAATCTACCACCACAGCTATACTAGATGGCCATAGGTGTACGAGTAGATCCGCGACCCAAATCCCAATAGAGTTCCGAGAATGCGCCCTTTTGTTCCAACAGTTCTCTGGGTGGGCCCTGCTCCTTGACCCGCCCGTTCTCCATGACAATGACCTCGTCAAAATCGACGATTGTTTCCAGACGGTGGGCAATTGCGATGACGGTATGCGAGGCAAACTCGGTACGAATCAAGGATTGCATGAGTTCGTCGGTCTTCATATCGATGCTGTAGGTCACAAAACGTCAGAACAGCTGGCTTTGAGTACTTCTCCCAAAACTTGATCACGTACCTGCTTGTTGCCTCATCTAGAATCAGAATCTTGCCTTCGACTCTCACCATGGCGCGTGCGAAACACAAAAGCTGTTTCTGACCAGGCGAGAATGTTTCCGGATTGATGCCAGCATCGAGACCGCCAAGGCTTTCAACAACTTCCCACAGTTGCACTTTTTTCAGTGCGTCAATTAGGATCTCGTCATCCACACCGCCGCCTGGATTCATGTTGACACGAATCGAGCACGAAGGAAGAAGGAAAGGTTCTTGAGGAATACAGTTCAGTCGGGCGCGGAGCGGGTGTCGTTGCACGGTAAATATATCAAGCCCATCGATGATGATGGACCCGCTTGAGGGTTCAATGAGCCGGAACAGCGAGGAGACAAGAGTTGATTTCCCACTAGATGAGTATCGCTGAGTTTCAGCTTCGATAGATTGACAACATGAACAACAAATTCTTGACTCACCTTCCACTTCGGCCGCAAATACCCACCTTGCTACCCGGTCGGATTGATAACGAGACGTTGTCGATGGCACGATTGGCACTATCCCTAGTGGCAGACAATCATCATTAGCACACATGCCTCTTTCATGAAAGCAATCAAAATCTCAAAGGGTTCATCCTACTTGTAAGAAGCCACGAGGTCAGTGATCTGAATCTCGCCATGTTCAGGCCAAGAGGCCGGCGGATCCACCGTCTCGGCTTCTTGATGCTCGGAGTCGACCGTGCGATGGAAGTGACGGATACGGGAAACAGCACCAATGGATGTCTCCAGCACTGTCCATTGCATGATGAGTCCTTGCAAATTTTCAGTGAAAGTGACGATGTTCAGGAGAGCCACGCCCAGGAAACCAGCACTCAAGCTGCCGCGTGTGGCAACAGCAATGCCTACAAGCACAACTGCGAACCCGGCAACACACAAAGCAATCACCAATTCCAACCAGCGTTGGATGGCAAACAGCAAGTAGAATGGTTTTTGGCTAGAGTTGATCAACTCTGCGTTTTTCTTGCGGTACTGCGATTCCCACTTAAAGCTGCGAACGGTGGTCAAGCCATTGAGCGTGTCAAGGAAATGTGAAATCAACGGCGCCTTGGCTTCGATGTCCAGGTATCGAATCTGTCGAGATGTTCGCAGGTAAAATCTCTGCACACACCAGAATGCAAACAGGCAGCCCGGAATAGTGGCAGCAATGTAGCTAGTAGAGATACAGACCACCACCATCTGGGCGACGCATGTGAAAAAAGTTAGGATGGTGTTGAGGACGGCGAGTGGAAGCTCCATGTCGATCAGCTGAAGGTCTTGACTGAATCTGTAGGAGGTTAGCTCATCTTCTGTTGGATTGTCCAGTATCATACAAGCTCGAGTTTGCAGACCCTTACCGATTGGTTGTTTGACCGATGTCCGTTGTGTGGAAGAACGACATGGGAGAACTGCGAGAAAAAGCTTAGCTAAAGGCCAGAAGATCCCCGTGCGCAAAGACTTACTCCAAGACCTTTTTCAGGAGCAGGCCATGCATAGAACGGGCGGCACGAGCAACTAGATTGGACATCAGATGCCTATAGAATGCCGTGTTAGATGAGAAAGATCGAGGGTGTACTGATTGTAGGGATCAAACCCACCAACAGGCCAAGACGAGCGTGGAAACAGCCATAACTGCAATCCAGCCATAGATTCCGAGCCAGTAGCCAAGGTTATCATTGGGATATTTCAAATTGTCGGCCGTCCACCATTGCACCCAGATCGCTGCATGAGTCAGCATGATTAAGATGAGATTGACGTGGAAGAAACTTACTTGGGAAAGCAATGCCCACCACGTAGCAGCAGATTAGCAAGACGAAAACAATAGATCGCCAGATTCCCAGAATATTCATATAGTACCAGTAGATGGACATATCACCTGTTCGTCGTCCATCTGTGGGCGGTGCGGCTTCGAGATTCAGACTGGCAAGACTCAGTGGACGGTGCATCTTAGTCTCTGGCGCAGCTGTGATTTCCATATCATCATCTGCCACCTGCTTGCTACCTTCAGGAACCGAAAGCGTCTGGATGTAGCTTTCTGGTCGGTCCATCAACTCTTTGTAAGAGCCTTGCTCAACAATGCTGCCTGTCTTGGACAGTGCAATAACGTGATCTGCGATGGGAAGACGAGAAACTGGAAACCAAGAATCAGTCGAGACAGTGTGAAGGGTTTCGGGGACTATCAATTTGCAGAGACCTACCACTGTTACTAGTCATGATAATTGTTGTTCCCATTCTGCGAAGCAAGCCTCCGGGAGCAAAGAGATTATTGAAGATGGTCTCCTCCGTCGTACGATCAAGGCCGCTAAGAGCATCATCGAGGATGATTGTCTCCGCTCGTGAGTAAACTGCACGGGCAATGGCCTAGTGTCCAAATAATTAGTCTTGAGTTCATCCATGGCAGAAAGTCACAATGACGGGACGTACCACACGCTGCTTTTGCCCACCGCTGAGTGTTGCGCCCCCAGATCCTAGAAGACCCTGGTCCCGATTTGGAAGATCAAGAATGTCCTTCTCCAACACACAAGCTTGAATAACCGTGTTGTACCAAGCAAGATCAAAAAGGGACTCTCCAAGAATGTTGTCCTGCATACTGTGGTTCGTCAACCATGGGACTTGCGCACAATAAGCGATTGCGCCAGCCCCGACATGAAGTGTTCCCGTCACTAAAGGTGTTTCTCGCAGTAGCATGCGGACAAAGGTTGACTTGCCGCAGCCCACAGGACCCACTATGATATTGAGAGTTCCCTGTTGGATCTTGAAGGAAGCGTCCTTGATAACATTTGGCTTCTCTTCATCCCAGCCAGTGCTGCGGTTCTCTGCTACAAAGTCCAACCGTGGATATGAATCGGAAGCAGGGAAATTTTCGCCAATTGAGACTCGGGGGTAGTCGACGCCCTGCTTCTCCTTCATATCTGGTGCCAGAGTCTGAAGCTGGACTTCAGAATCAACAGTGAGAGTGCTGTGAGAGGTTGATGCGTCGTCCTCGGGTTCAATCGACATACCGTCATCACGGGGAGAGCTCTGCAAGAACAGATTGATACGCTTGATTGACCCAACGGCTGTCGCAATACCTGTTACTGCCTCGACAAGATTGGAGAGTGGAGTTGAGAGAAGAGTAAACAGTGTCAAGGAGGTGAAAGCCCGGGCTGGTGTCAGCGTGCCGTCGCCTGAGGACCGGGCATTGAGAGAATAGATCAAGAAAGCTGCCAGAGGAGACACAGATTGATTACTGTATGCTGTTATACATATACTCATTAGTTCGTGGAAAAGATCAAGAAAGTTGCTCACTCTTACCAACGGCGACCACCAAGATCAAAAGACGACGAAATCGCTCGGACATGCGAACTTCGTGGGCCCGCATCGTTTGAATGATGTTGTACAGATTATCGGTCAGTCCAGCCATGCGGACGCCCTTGACAGATCCCAGTACCTGGGAGGTGATGTCCACACGGCGCTCAATCGCCTCGAGCCAAAGCTTTTGACGTGGACCAGCCAGAGCAGAGATCAGCACACACATCAGCATGCAGACTGCAGAATAAATCAGTATAAGACTCAGGAAACCTTCAATGGGGAAATGTATCATACCAATGACGACGACGATGGGGGCAATGCTTGCAATTCCGAGTTGCCTCCATAGCAAGTATAATGCGATTGGGATCTCGACAATACATGCCCAGACGTCGTGAACATATCGCAAGCCACTCGCGATGCGCTCAATGTCTGCGTTCATAAGGGTTACAGGCGCATTGGAATCAATGTCGCTCTCCCGCATCACGGTCATGTGTCGGAAGATCATGTCAACCAAACTTGCTCGCATCATGGACACCAACCGATAAGCTTGGTGCTGAGCAAGTGCCGTCGAAATCTAATACTGTCAGGCCAGACCTTGCAGTGGAAAGTTCCGAGCTTAGTACGCACCGCAATACCCGTATACGTGATGGCGAACGCGCCAACCAACGAATAGCCTCGATACATCGTGTTCTCTGTGGTCGTTTCATCGACCCAGCTCACGGTTGTGTCGACCAAGAATGGTTGCGCAAAAATGAAGCCAATTTGCAGAAGCCGTGGCAAGATTCCGACAAGGAATGTTCCTGCAAAGTATCTCGTCGATGCCCAAAGCAAGCTGTGGGGTGAATTAATGTTGCCGCCTGTCCAACAAATGACGATGTCAGAAACACTCGCGGCTTTCTTCCAAAAGATGGAAATGGAAAACCTACTCTTTCGCCAGAGCCTCTCGAGTCCATTTGGGGTGACCCCTTTTGCACAGAACGAGTCATCAAGAGCAGGAAGAAGCTCCACAGTCAAATCTGTCTTGTTGCCCAGCAGTAGCAGTGGGTTGATCCATGTGAAGAAGCTTAGGCCGAGCACACCGGTGGCCGACTCTGGTGGCGGGTTCTGGTAGGCGCGCTTGAGAAACGAGGTTTTCGGAATCGACTCAACGATCAGGCTGATCACTCTAAGACACAAATTCACTGTGTACAGAATGGGGATGGCGCGTGTTGTGTTGATGAAGTACAATGTGCGGGCTTCTGGCAGCGACAAGATGACTGAGAGGAAAAGATACCCGGCGTTAACAGTCGACGGTCGAATCGACCGTGAATGTTCATATTGTGACAGTACTCCCAGCACAACGTAGGCAGCGAGTGTAACCACGGCGGTTCCGATCGTTGCACGGGTTCTCTGTGCCAGTGAAGAGGCCCAAAGACTGAGTAGCGCGACCTGTATAATTGCAAGAAAGACATACAGAACCTATCCCGGTTGTCAACCAAGAACTTTCATCATAAACTCCTTGAAGGCTCACCAGCTTGACCGTCCCCCAATATCCCCCTTGGGTTTTGATAGATTGCTTTCGCAAATAGAACAATCTCGGGAGCGCCCATAGGAGAAAGACAGCTGTCACCGGAAGGGACAGGATCACCGATTCAAAATACCATGTGAAGTCGAACCCAGAAGCGCATACTTCACTGACGATGGGTCCAAAGCGATCTTCCACGTCGATTGAGCAGACGATCGTCCGAGGTCGCATCCATGATGCTGCCATCACTCAAAATCGCGCACACTGGGAAGGATACCAAGATTGCGTAAGTGAAATTGTGTTGAGACTGCAGATCTCTTCCTCGCGCATCGCCTTTCTTTTGCTTCTGTTCTCGTTTTGCCTTCGATGTTTGTTGTGCCCTGGGTAGATCTTTTGCTCGATGAAGAAATGGCACCAGATGGGAGATGTAAGGCGAAGTGAACCAGATGCGTGGGGCTGACACAACGTGGTATGAGATGAAGGCAGTGCATGTAGTCTCCAAGTGATCCATCAACAGACTCCGTCAGCTACCTTCTAGAACGTGAGCTCCCAGGCTCCATGAAGAAAGCGCCGAAACCAGATTGGGTGTTCCTTTGGCGCTCTATCAGATCGGGGGTAAGCGATGATGAGAGATGGCAAGTCTATTGAATTGGGTGACTCTACTTCGAGTGGGTGCCTGGTGGCCGATCAGGGGCGGAGGGGCGGAGGCGATACGCCGCTCCGCTTAGCGTGCAGTTGGCCGCTGCAGGGTGAGCATTAGGGCAAGAAATGGGGTAGACTGACCAGTCAAGAGGGTCAGTCGACTGAAAGAGTGCAATTTGCATGTAAGTACCATCGAGGGTAGAATCGAAAATCATTCAAAGCACGAACTTGGATGCACTAAACATTACAAGGGAATATTTCTCCCACGTGCTGCAGGCAATAGAGCCGCTTGACAGATTCCACGATTGAATCCAATGCAAGGAAATTTAGCCATCTAAAATGAACAGGCATGCATGATCCCCAACGAGGATGTAAACCCCTGTCCGACAACATATTTCGTCACAATAAAGTATATCTGATTCTGCATGAATTCCAGCTCTCAGACCCCATAGAACCCAGTCCAATTCGACGCGATCGCACCTCATCCTGCGTCTAGTGTGAGGATTCAGTGATGAAGTCTCACACGAGATCTGATCGATGGCTTTCATCACCGTCACTCATCTCCAGCCCCTGCCTAAACATGCGGTGTCTTTCTAGACGCTCATACTCTGTAGGTCATTCAGTCCGCTAAAGTAGTGAGCAAAGGACAAGCCACGCTGGCGCTCCATTTCCACATCGAGCCAGGTCCATGTATCCTCTTTTCCGTCGACAACAGCTATGTCGCGGGTGAGATCTCGGTGGGGAAGAGCAGGGTGATCGCGCCGACGAGCGGCGATGTCCACATCGCTGGGCCACGTTTCATCGCTCAGAAGTCCGGAGTGGCGCATCACCTCTGCGGGAGTGACGGTCTGTCGTCCCTTCTTGAAGACGTATCGCGAGATGGCAGATGCAAAGATCTGGTCCTCGGCAATTCGCGATCCCTGTGCGCTGCCCGGCTTGACAAAATAGCTCACCACGTACAACCACTTGTCATCCCAGGTCAACACCCGTGTAATGACATCGTAGCGTTGGTAAGGTTTGATCTCTCGTCGAAAAAGACACGCCACGCCCCCAAGAGCGGCGATCAACGGGCGCCGTCGGTTGCGACGGCTGTATGCATGCTCAGCCGCCAGCGTGGCGCGCGGGCTCAGCGGTGTCAGAGCGTCTTTGAACAGGGTCATCAGGAGTTCAAGTCGGCTGAGATCCAGATCAGTGTAGAAGGTGCTGTTGGATTTGTGAATGTTCATATCAATCTCTACGGTCGAGCAGTAGGTACGAGTGTGGTGGCTCCGAAAAATGGTGGATGGGGCCGCAGGAGCACGAAATGGGAAGGCCGTGAGAGTGCGCTCTTTATGCCAGAGTAAATGTCGAAAGAGTATGTTCACCATTCGCATCTGAAGAGCGGTGGAGTGTCAGTGGGACAATCTGAGGGTAGATGGATTTCATCGGAGCAAATTGATAGGGGAAGACGAACATGCCAGATTCCAGGTATCGCTTTTGGGTCAAAGAATGAGAAGGTGACGGCGACACCCAACAATCCCACGATGTAAGATAGCCCAAACATGGTTGATTCGACGCGAAAACTGAAAACAGCGAGCCGTTACCTAAGTGATTGGAGTATATGGAATGAGGACGCGGAAAGAAGTGAGAATCCCTGTGAGTGGCAGCAAGCCGGAGCTCACGGCTAGACTTTATATTTTCTGATCCACTAGAGATGAAAATTTCATACTCCCAATCAATTGGAACAGGGCTGGGAACCACCTGTGTTCGTATCCATCCATTGAGAGATCATCAGGCCTGTGATTCGACTTTTCTCGGAGAGACAAGGTTGGTATCCATTCGAGTTGAGAGTCAAAATTCAGTGAACCAGGACAAAATTAATGGAAACAATTACAACATCGACATTTTACGTAGAAGAGGCGCAGTAGTCTAGATAAAACCTTGCTTCGAGTACAAATGGTTCAAAAGAGGAGGCTGTAACGTTTAAAATTTATGCAGAAGGTAGGTCATTTCTAATGACCGTCATTAAAGGAACTCAAGTTTCTGTAAAATCTATCAATACGCCTTCATAGCCTGAATCGCCTTCTCGATCTTCTGTAGGCCTGTAGAGTTGTCGGGACCATGGTAGTCATCCCACTGATTAAGAGTGTTAGTCAAGATTGGGAAGAAGGCACGATGGGGAAAAATGCAGAAAACTCACCCCAAGAAGAACGCCCTCAAGCGCCTTCGAGCCCGTCAACCCGTGCACAAGCTCAAAGTATTCTTTACTCAATTCAAACGGTCGCGCTGTCAAATTCGGAATGTACCGACCGACGAGACACTTGAGATCCAGAGCATGACTGTCAATCAAATCCATCAGACAGCGTCTAAACCCGGCAACACCGGGAAGGAGAGACGACGAGTGGAAAGGAACGTCAATGCCTCGGAGCGGAATTGTCGCACAGCCGCGGGTTAGAACGGTGGGGGTCTTCGTACGCATGAAGTCCGCGAGTTTGCTGTCAACCAATGCATCGAGGTCCGCCAGTACCTTAGGGATCTCTGAAAGACCGTGCAGATGATCCAGCACCAACGTAAGACAATGCAAAGCATGAAGCTGTTATTTTGACCACACCAATATTAGCCGATGCGACTGAAAAACGACATACACTATGATATCTTACCTGGCCAGCGCACACATACTGCACGCTCAACACATTGAAGTTGACAATTTCGAGCAGAAGTTGAGTTTTGTGAGCAATCTTCTTGACAACCAGCTCAAGAGCTTCCTGGCCGAATCCTATCAAAGAAGAAACATTAGTATGCACGCGCAACGAGAGAAGAACATGTGGAGCGTAGGTGCCAAGTCGTACCACGGGCCACACGGCTAGGATCAACTGCGCACATGCGGTAGTCTGAGTTTCCACGTTCATCGCGGGGGACTGCGAAATGCATCAAGAGACCACGATAGAACACAATCTGCACAAGTGATTCCACATTGAAGATCTTGCCCACGGCCCCCAAAGCGGAGTACTCGCCCAGCGAGTGACCGGCGTAGGAGCTGCGCTCTGAGATCAATCCACGAGATTGCAGATCGGCAAAAATAGCCAGCTCCATGAGCGTGAGAGCAGGCTGCGTGAACTGGGTAGCAGAGAGCAATCCTTGAGGTGAGTAGTACGTGTGAAACTCGGTATCCTCGTCAATGTGTGGGAACAGAGGTAGTAACTGGACGCTGCCATCCTCTGCGATGCTTTCGCGGGTCATACTGCGATACTTGTCACGAATGAAGCGACCTTGAGGCCCACCAAAATAGATGGTAAGTTCTTTTGGATCGTTTCGGACAATATCTGTAATACGGAACCCGTAGTTGTCAGAGAAGTAGGTATCAGCGTAGTCCCAGACTTGCTGTGCGGCTTTGCTTTGCTCGTAGAGCTGCATACCCATTCCTTTCTGCTGACTACCCTGGCCTGTGAAGACAAATGCTGTCTCCTCCGGCTCAATCTCAGCCTCACCACGCAAAACAGTCTCACCGCGACCGACATGCCGAGCCTCAACAGAAACAATCTTCCGCCCAGCGAGCATACCGACATGTTGGAAAATGACTTCAATGTCGTCCCCGGGAAGAACCATGCTGGTGAAGGAGCATTGGAAACTGCGAAAAGCGCCAATATTGGAAGCGCAGGTGTAGTGTTCAACGAGACCACGGACTCGAGCCGAAGTGTACATGCCATGTGTGATCAAACCTGGGAGGTCAGCATACCGTGAAAGTGATGCTGAGCAGTGAATTGGGTTAAAGTCCCAAGATACGTGTGCGTATGCTTCGTTCGATGGGGGCATCTTGAGGATCAATGACGATCCCTCGCTGGTCATCGCGCTGGGCTGTTCAAACATGGCACGCTTCTGCACAGGACTGCCATGTCTCTGCAGATAATCCATGACCGGGTTACCGCGACAGTTAACTGCTCGGTAGTCGACGGTCGCAATAGGGCGTGAACCTCCAGGGAGAGAAGAGTTCAGCCGCACTTCACCCACTGTTGTGACTGTTTTGAATGTTTCCTTGCTAGCGTACCGGTAAGTGGATCGAAGCACAAAAACCAATGTTTGCCCTTGCAAATCAAGGCATCGGTCGATTGGATGGAACCATGACTTCGATTTCAACATTGCCACTTCCATTGGATTCAGAGGACACAACTCCATCTCTTCCTCGTCGACTTTGCGGAACATGTTCTCCCAATCATTGTGAGAGCCACGGTATAAAAACTGACTGCTGAGTTCCAAGACAACCTTGTTGCCATGGTAAACATCGGCGCGAACTTCCACCATCTTACCCGCATCCTCGATGGTGATTGCCTTGATCCGTGACTTGGTCTCCAGTGCATAGCCAGCTTGGATCGGTTCCGCATCCGCCGGGATTCGGAACCCGTTGGTCAGGTGAACAAGGGTCAGAAGGTCGACATCCAGCTCTCTCGAGAACAGCGGTTTCATCAAAGCCTCCCAGCCGATGACCACACCAAAGTCCAGTGGGGCCAGCATTTGCTTACCGCGGCGTTTGCTCGCTGCATCACTGGCATTTTGAACACAGTGGGCAAACTCAGCAATATCATCGGCCGTGACATCGAACATTGTCTCTGTGAAGGTATCATGCACCGAGGGCCATGTTTCAGGGACATCGCCGGTGAACCAGACACGATAGTAGAAGGATTTGACACGCTCGTTGCGACCTTCCATAATCTCGTGGATGGGGGCATAGACGGCTTCACGTCGGAACTGGAATTTCAGCTCAAGGCCCACCGCATCGCCGCCGGCATTGCGATGGTTGATGATTTCCAAAGTAATGATACCAGGAGCGTCCATGCGCACCTCGACCACTCTCAGCGGCTCAGAGTGAGCTTGATGTTCGAAGAGAGTGATTATCGGGTCGGCCTTGTGGTTTGCGTTGGCCTGCTGGACCATCACATACGAGTTTCGGGTAGGCTGGAACAGACGACGGAGCGGATTCTCGCAGATGTGGCGACCTTGTACAATAGTCTCCGCACGGAAGAAAGCCTGACGCCAACCGCCCTCGGTGCCTCCAAGAACAGAAAGCCACTCGGTCAGAGATGGGGTTGGAACAGGTCCAGTCGCACCAGTTGAGTGCATCACCTCAAATAGCACAGACCCAGTGCTACCCATTGACACCGAGTTGATGCCGACCTCACTCAGCTGAGTTGATTTGAGAGCAAGATCCGGGGTGAGACAGTCAACGATCGGGATACCATCTTGCTCATAGTCAGGGTCTGACTTTTGCAAACGTTCCACATGGCCCCGGTGGATCGCATCAAGGATCTGGCCGGCGGGAGTGTCGACTTCGGTTGAGTACCGTGCTGCGACTGGTCCTTGCAGGATACAAACACGTTCAACGTCACCATCGACCACAGCAGCCAAATCCTCAGATTGCCAAAGAGAGTCCTTCTTGAAGTAGGTCTCGAAATTCTCGTCCAGAGTAGGAATGAAGGGGACTGGCTTGGCACCACGTCGCTGGCACAAGTGAATGAAATAATGCGCATCCTGAGTGCCTACAAGCTGGTCTTGAGTCGCAGGGAGTCTCTGGATGAAAGACTGGAGATCAGCCTCGGGCTCAGAAAAAGCATCCGTGCTGATGACATACTTCTCGCCCGTCGCTGCATTGCGGCCACCAAGACGAGCCTCAACACGAAGAAGGAAGGCCGAGAGAAAATCACGATAGGACTTATCGATCCAGCGCTTCTCACTGGCCACGTAGGTCAAGGCAAGGAAGCGACGCAGAACCTCCTCGTATGTCATTTCCTCTAAGTCCACGACATTGCCCTGACCGTCGCGGCCAAACCATACTTTGGCGGCATCAGCATTCAGTCGACTGATGATGGAATCGCGGTGTTTCTGCAAGTACTCAAGACGCTTGGCACGATCAAGCTTGAAGATTGTGCGATCAAATTCGGCCCAGAGTTTCACACCACGGGTAGCAAGTTTATGAATTGGTTCACCCATTTCCGAAGTGACGGTGATGATACCACCCGCTGATCGTGTGTAACTTTGTTCCCACTGAGCCTCCTCCTCGAGACCAGGGGCGGCGACGATCGCTTGTTTCGCAGCCGGACTAGTGTGCGCTTCCTTAGCTGTCATCAGGCGACTTCCCAGGAGAATGCCGTCGAATGGCATAAGGGGCCGGTTGTACCGAGACGCCCATTCACCAGTCAGGTACGGGAATGTGTCATCAGCACCGCCGAATCCACTCCCGGCAACAAGAATGACATTCTGACAACGGCGGATAGCATCGTACGCTTGCAATATTGGCTGGTGGAAGTCTTCGAAGGAGTGATGTCCTCCACCACGACCGCCGGTCCACTGCAAAATGATGGGGAAAGTGGGATGCGCCCGAGCAATCTCGAGGGCCTGGTGGATTGCAGGCAACGTACCGGGCTTTAGACCTATATGCTTGAGGCCAAGATCTTCGATGTATTGTGTGGCAACGTCCAGCGACGGCACACCGGCTCCAATAGTAAGACCTTCGATTGGAACACCGGCTGCTCTCAGCTTGGCCAGCAGTGGAACTTGCCATTTCACTGCATGAGGGGCAGCGTAGATCATGTTGCAAGTCACTCCGCGACCCGCAGGAACAGAATCGAGAAGCTTGTAGATCGCCGTTTCCAGCTGAGCGGCATTGTGGAAGCCTCCCAGGGCAAGCTCGACGTGATAGCCAGCGCGCATGATCGCGGCGCAAAAGTCCCAAGCGGCAGTGGTAGGTGTCATTCCAGCCACTATGACCGGCGGTAGACCCAACAAGCGACTGAGCTTAGTGTCGACGAGCACACCCCCGCCGGCGATGTGCACCAGCCGAGGTCGATGTTCATCTCGCCACACAGGACCAAACCCGACGGCTGAATTCCAATCAAGGAATTCGCTCCGATTACCGAGCTCTGAGCGAGGGTTGTAATTGCCAGTGGCGAGAATTGTACGGACCCCAGTGCCTTCCTTCAATCTGTTCGTGAGCGTTCCAATTCCCGATGCACCATCAGGACCGAATGCCAGAATGTGCGTCGCGCCGGAGAACTTCACAGCGCGTGGCCAAGCAACTTCTTGCGTGGTGATCATTGATACCAGCTTCGGAATGAGATTCGCTGACCCATACTTTCGTAGATCTGATCCGGTATGTGTGCAATAGACAGGAATTTTTAGCTGCTCGCCCGTGATGGTGAAATCGCTGATCCGTTCAAGGACAACGGGGGCCACATCAGCGAGGTAGCTGCTGTGAAACGCGGTGGTGATGGGTAAGAAGCGGTTGTGAATCTCAGGCTTTCGCTGGCTGAATGGAATTCGATTTTGAACTCCCTTTGCAGGAGCTTTCACGTTTCGAATCCAGACGTTGAAGCCATGCAGCGACAAGGGCGGACCCGCTAACACTGCGTGCCTTGGTCCGTTGATCAACGCGATCTCAATCCGGGCGTCAGATGGCAAATACTCGTTGACTGCCGCCATGTAGCCACGCAATTGATTGATTGGGCAGTCTGCTACACTCAGCATGGGGCCGGGGAAGCCTTCTCCATGGGCTTCAGCATCGTTCACGATCGCAGGAGGCAACTGGGCGACGGCGAATTGGTCCTGGCTGCAGGTACCGATTGTCAAGAGTAGTCGCAACGCACTGAGTGCCAGAGCATCGAACTGTCTCCAGGACTGAGCGACTGCGATCACTGTAGCCACCACAATGCCCTGTGAGTGACCAGTTGCTCCCATAAACGCCGATTGCAGCTGAGCGGGCGTGGCACCCACCAGTCGCCCAACGACGCGATACCATGCCAGTTGCAGAAGCCCAATCAGGGGCATACTGATGGGAGCTCCGATCAGGTAGGCAGAGGATGGAGTGCGGTCTAGATTCTCGAGCCAAGTGACAATGTCGAGACCGCTATGATAGAAACGGCTGATGCCATCTTCCAGTATTTCCCGTTGCAGAGTGGTCGAGGCGGAGAGGATCAAATCCTCGACCAACGGGCGATAGGTCTGCCATAGTGATCGAAGCTCCTCGAAATAATCTTCATCGTTTCCCTGTCCGCCAAAGACCGCGTAGAGCTTCGCTTTTCGCTCTTGCGCGGCTGTCAAAAGGACAGAGGACGCGGTGTGCTTGGAACTGACCCTGCGTAGCGTTTGCCGTGCGCGCACGTAGGCCGCCAAGATCACCGACTGCACCTCTGTAGTGATCTCCAGAGCGTACACCACGCCATGAATTTCGCGCTGCTGAAGAATGTCTTGATCAAAGGTGACCAACGCGATGGTGAGCAAGTGACGGAGATCATCTGCCAAGGCGGCCGGGGAATGTTCCAGGCGATCGACGGTGAAGCCGAGGAAACGGGCCCAAAGCTCCACCAAAGAGGTGACCTCGACGGCCCCACCGGCCGCCGATTTTAAATGTTGGAGAAAGTCATCTCGTAATTGGAGCGCGACGGGGAAGGAGGTGGTTGTTACGCAGAGAGTATGCGCGAATCTACCATCCGAGATGGTCAAAATCTGACTCGCAGAGAGATTGGCTGAGGAGGATGATGTTGACGGGTGATCAGGCAACGACCATGTCGAGGAGCTGGAGGATGAAACTTCGGCTGCGGGAGTACTTGAATCTGCTGGATGGGACATCAACAATTGACGATCCGCTTGATCGGTCATGACAATCATGATGAGTGGTAGCTATTCGATGTGATGCAGGCGCCTCGTTTAGGCTACGACATTTGTGTCTCGCAGGGGCGGGCGCTTTTGCCTTTTGCGGAAATTCTGCCTCCTTCGGGTGGTTGGTCGTTGACTTCGGGATCAATATATCGAGCAATGAGTGATTGCGTTTGACATACCTCTTTCCCTGAGCTCGCCGGGTATATCTCGCGGTCAAGTATGAGCGGCACCTGTCATCGCTCACGGTTCTATATATTTGAGGTATCATTGTCACCATCATCAATGGATGACTTGATCTCACTCTCAACTGTCGGATGAGATGGATCTCGCCATGCTGAACTGACTGTACATTATGGCGGATCTGGACTTTGCGGGCGGAGACCCCGAGCGAATCTCGCCCAGCCTTTGAATCTCACCGTGCAGCCACGCTAGCTGAGCCCGCATTCCCGGTGGGTCCCGTACTTCTTTGTTTGGCATTTGGTCTCGGCCTGAATCCTGACTGAGAGAAAAAGGGTGATTCATTTTGGTCTGCCTGGGCATGAGGTGCAGACCGTAGACTACCGAAGTGGAAGTCCTCAGGGGAACCCTCTGGCAAGGCTGGATGGCGCAAAAGGCTCAAATTTGGGGCGTGAGTAGATTGGTCGTATTTGTGTTATCTGGCGGGAGACCAAAAGGAGGGTAAGAATGTTATAGAGTGTGTCTCTTTCGTTGCAGGTGGTTCCTGCCGTAGTTTCATCAACGCAGCGCACCTTGGCGTCGAAGTCAGGTGCCAAGTCAGGTGGTCGTGTCTCCCCACGCTGAAATCGGGACGGGACTGACGCTGAACGGGGCTGCCATCACCGCCGGAAGCACAAGTCCATGACACCGTTTACTATTAAGTTACCACTTTGGCACTTACTACTACTAATGTAGCAGGGGTGTAACTTACTGGAGGTGCACATACCTCCTTAGCACTGGCAGGCGCCCATGGAATCGATCAGGCAGACACCATTATAACCATACTCTCACCCCGAGTGTTGGTTGCTCGTTTGAAAGAAAAGAGCAAAGAAAAAAAGAATAAAAAGGAATGTGCCATCATTTCTTACTGTTTCTTTTTTTAAAGAAGGTTCTTGGCGCTGGGCCGTGGGTAGGCTGTCGATCACCCGCTCGGGGTCGACTGGTCCAAGAAGGGCGTTGGAGGCGATGCACTGCACTCCCTCCGTTAGGCAGTCACTCAAAAACCGGAACTAACATGCTGGAAAGTACCCCCAGTATGGCCACAGTATCAGAAAAGTACAACTTGACGCGGGGACCGATAATTTTAGTCGTTTCCCTAGGCCAGCGGACGGACTAGAATATTAAACAGTTTGAACGCCAGTCGGCAAGTACCACTGTACTACTGTAGTCGTCCCAACCTCACTCTATTTTCTCTTTCCACTTTGCTTACCCGGTCTTATCTCGTACCTTAATTTCGCCCTCGCATCGGTTCTTATTCTTCCAGTCACGCAAAACGAGCCAGACATAGCTGCTGCTCTCTTCAAGTTGGTGATACCCTTGGTCAGGCTTGTCGCTTGTGGCCTCCATCGCGCGCATCAAAATTTTTTGTTTCCTTCATTGAGCTTGCGTCGACTCATCACGATTGCGTGGCATCTTATCATCATTTGTACGACGGTAGCACCCCTGGGTCTACCTCCATCCAGGTCGCTCTAAGAATTCCCCACACATCGCCATCATGGGTTGGCCCACGCGTTGCGGTACGTACACTTACACCCTGTCGAATTCTCACCAGTCACCACTATGGCAGTGTTCTTCCGCCGATGGCGTACTGACTCATCATTTCTAGATTTATCCAGCGCGGATGCCCAGTATGCCTACTGCGCCAATGGGCCAGTGGCTGTCTTTTTCTCTGTTCTGTTTGGATTGACCTGGATCGCACATCTGGTCCAGGCCGTGACGTACCGGAAAAAGTTCTGCTGGGTCATGGTCGTGGGCACGTTATGGGAATGTATCGGTTTGGTGATGCGAACCTATTCAACAATCGACCAGACCCAAGCCAACACGGCTTCGGCGGGCCAATTGTTGGTCCTGTTGGCTCCGCTGTGGGTGAATGCCTTTGTGTATATGATCTTCGGTCGCATGGTGTACTATTACCTGCCGGAGAAACGAGTGTTGGGCATTCGCGCGGAGTCCTTAGCGAAGGTCTTTATTTGGCTTGACGTGAGGTGAGAAATTGAGAGTACCTCACTCAACGATTTGAACGATCCCGATGACTGACTTCTGAACGTCCTTGCAGCTCCTTCATCGTTCAAGCGACGGGCGGTATTATGGACTCCGACTTCAGTCCCGAGATGAACAAGATCGGTCTTCATATCTATACGGCAGGAATTGCGGTGCAGCAGTTCTTCATCGTGATCTTTTGCGCGTTGATCTACGCTTTCCATCGGCGAATGCGCGAGGGAGCCGGAGACTACTCGCGCGGTCCACACTGGCACACTCTGGTGATTGCGATGTATGGGACGTTGGCCTGCATTACAGTAAGAACCTCGCTCTAGAGCTCTGTTTCTCATACCCTCCACAAACAAATTGCGCCACAACATGAAGTTATTGAAGTCTGAGTCTAACGCCCGACACAGATTCGAATCGTTTACCGTCTCATTGAATTTGCCAACACCGACACCGCTGGCAAGAGTCCCCTGACGGTGCACGAGGCCCCCTTCTACTGCCTGGAGTGCGTCCCGATGTTCGCGGCAATGATTATCTGGAACATCTGGCATCCCGGCCGCTACCTCCAGGGCGAGGAGAGTGAGTTCCCCAAAAAGGTCAAGGTCTCCCGCAAGGAGAAGAAGCGTCAAAAGCAAGAGGCCAAAGACCTGAAGCGCCAGGGCCGGAAGCGCTCGTCGAGTCGGAGGGGCAAGCGGGACTCTGAGTATCACCTGACATCTGCCGATGAAGGGACGTACGAGGACGCCTATCCCATGCATGGTCGCCGACGATAGATTGATAGCAGATTGTCATTGTCATTGTCATGCTGATACATCTTTTTCCTTGATTTTCTATTTGCCTTCGATCTTTGAACTCCAGTCATATTGCATCTGCATTGGTTTTGGCAGCTTATCGTATGAGAATCCCCCTGAGCTACTTGAAGTTGGAAAATGCGCATGTTGGCCAATAGAAAGATTCATACGCAAAAAGCTGTGCAGGGAAACGGGTCCGAGTAGGTAGATCAATACTCATGGTTAATACAGACTACATGTAGTACCCATGCATAAGGTAGCGACCTCGTGGTGGTGCTACGGGCTACCTATAACCCCAGGTTTGCCCGTCTAAACGTCGACCAAACGAACCGTGTACTACATGTACTATAGTGGATGTGGTCATTCGATCAAAGTCTCTACGAGACTTTGAGGCATACTGAAGATTTCCAAGGCCTACTTTTGAAAACGCAAGTGAATTTCATGAGAATGCCCGCATATCTTTAGTAAGGAAAAGCCGTGATCAGGTGGAGTGATGAAGACGAATCTCACATATGTATGTCGTCGATAATGAAAAACAAAATGTGCATCGGAAAAACGCCAAGAACTCCGTAGGTAGCGCAGACGGCGAACCCCACGCCGCCCTCAGTATCCATGTCCCAACGCCGGTGCTAAAACTATCCCACGTTTATAGAATGCGATTTGCATTGTATGCCTCGATCCCAAGATCTTTTGAGCGCATCAAGAAAAAAGAAGAAGAAGAAGAAGGAAAAAAATGGAAAATGGTCCATAGATGACGAGAAAACACCGAACCCATGTGCCTGGCCACGAGAAGGCTGGTGATCGAAATTTAGGCAGAAGGATTCCCACAGCCAATGGGGGATTCAAAGTCTACCCTTGAGCAAGGTAGACGCAAACCGACCGCGGCGGGAGAAAGATCCAACAAGTGGCATTGCCCAGCTGGCATGCGTGCGCCAGACACGACATGATTCTTGATTCAAATCAGTACACGATCGGAGAATCTCAAGTGCTCAGAGAGCCAACACGCTCATAGATTGGCACCCATGCAAGCACTGTGGAGTAGCGTCTGACCCGTAAAGTCTCGGATATCGAGCTGCGCTCCCGCGCGGACCAGCAGATCGACCAGTTCCTGTTGATTCGATTCACAAGCCAAGTGGAGCGCCGTGCGACCCTGCAGATCTTGATCGTTGACCACATGGGGAGCATGCTCCAGCAGAACCTGGACCATGGTGGTTTGCCGCGCTTGCACGGCCAGATGGAGGGCGGTCTCCCCCATGCGCGTGGCCTGGCGCACGAGATCCCGATTCGAGGGGGTGCTGGCGAGGAGCTGCTGCACCAGACCGGCATGGCCGTTTTGAGCGGCGAAATGCAGAGGGGTCAGTCCGGTGTTGTCAGGGATGGTGGGATCGGCACCGGCGCGAAGCAGCACGGATAAGACCTGCCCGTGGCCATGCAACGCGGCCCGATGTAGGGCCGTGTGGCCACGGGGAATCGAGCCTTCGTTCTTTGATGGGACCAGACTCCCACCATCACGGCCTGGGAATCCCAGCAACGCGGCTGCATCCGCCGCCGAGGCAACAAACGGCGGGGCGTGCAAGTCGTCCGGGGTCAGACAGAGAGGCTGCTCGTCGATGGGAGTCGACAGGGGGAAGCGACCCTGATTCCGGGTTTCCTCCGGGGGTGGAGCAGTCCAGGATCGCCCAAGAAAGGATGGGGGTTCCAATTGAGCGTGGAAGGGATTGAAGTCCGTCGGCAACGGCGGGGGAGTTCGCTGCTGCTGGTGTTGATGAAAGGGATAGTGGGTTCCTTGGGACAGGCTGGAGGCGGACCCCGGCGGCGTTGGTGGTCCCACGATGGAGACCTGCCGTGAAAGGGTTTGAGATGGGTCTGCCTTGGGGTCCGGCGGGGAGGACGACCGTTTGGTTCTTGTGTTCCCGATCTTGCTGGTCGCAGAAGGGGCCTTGGTGGCTGTTGTGGACGCAGCCGACTCCTTTCCTCGTCCACCTTTCTCGGTTTTTTCTTCTGCGCTCGCCTTGGCTCCTTCTCGAAGACCTTGCTTCTCGGTCAGTCACTTGAGCAGTCCACGTAAGGTCTCAGTCACTCGACTGCTTGATGATCCGGGTGGCTACTCACGTTTTCGGTAACCCCGTTGAGCGATCCGATTCTGAGCTCGCCGTCGCTCCACTGGATCGCTGATATTGGCCCAATTCTCGCCAAGGACAGGGGCTCTGTTCGTGTCAAACATGTCCACATTAGCCTTTAGGCAACTTCATTCTGAGGAGAGCGGGTATGGGTATCGATTGGAGCGGCAAGAGGGCAACGTGGAAGGAGAGGCTCAACGAGGATCATGGAAGCACGGGGGAGGGGCAAGACCGACGTGATCACGATGCATCCGGGCTCACCAAGCATCGCCATGCAGGGCCACGGAGAACGAAGCTCGACTCTGTATATCCTTTCTGAAGATCCCTCTCCTGGATAACCTTTTGCAAGATGCTTTTCTGGAAGCGTTCGGTTACGGGCTGGTTGCGATGGAAGATGATGCGCGATATTCTCACAATCTGCATTGTCCATGTGGCAGGCTTGTCCGACCTCTTTTATAAAAGGCCCGGCTGACGAGCAACCGACTTTGCAGGACCAGCCCGATCCAGCTGTCTCGACGCCGGGTGGGGATGGAGGAAGAAGTGTGTGTGAGAGGGGGGGCTGCTCCATCCGTATCTGGCCAAGTACTGCTGAATATGGGAATTTCCGTTTCTGAAGTCGGGTACTGCGGTACCGATGGAGGCGCTGTTGTGACCCTGTCCCGACTGGTAATGTACCGAGTAGTGGGATGCATGAATCCTTCGCCGGATATATTGAATCAAGGCTAGTGTGAGATTCACCATGCAGTGGATGAGTGCGTCAAATCCCAATGGGGCTCGAGTGAGAGGTTTTTGGGGGGGTTTCTTTTCTTCTCCTTCGACACGATCTGGTGTCGACGTCCGGCCAAGTGGAAAAATGGAGCCGGAAAAATCCCCTAGAGAAAAGGAACAGCCCCAAGGGCCAAAGGGGAAAGAGGTCCCCAGTCAGTTGGACTGGGGGAGGATTTAGAGTTTCATTCCACCCAAATTCAAAAGCAGAAAGACTCCTTGGGGGAGTGGACAATCAGCGACGAGAAGCGCTCTGCATGGTTGCATCCATGCGTGGAGTGCCAGTGTTCTCCGGCTGGTTCTAGTTCTCGTTCAGATCTTGGACTGTTGGCCAAGAGTTGTGTTTGATGAACCGGTGGATTCCCCATACCTGCTCGAGGCACCCCGGCACCCCGTTTAGAAAGAAATTGGACCGCAGGCCATCGTATGGACTATGGAGGGACCGACCTAGCGAGATCGATCCTAGCGATCTTGATGGAACGAAAGCCCGATTCCTTCGCGAGTCCATATTGGTGGTGCCCTCGGGGAAACCAGACCAGGCGCGGTACCATTTCGCGGCCCCAAAAAACCCTCGGAGGCTCGATGGTTGAATGGCTTGACATCCTCCCTCGCACTTTCGAACATTCTCTACTTGGGACGGAACAAAATCCAACGATGATGGCAATATCTTCATCGCTCATTGCTCTTACGACCGTCCGCCGCCATTGGCTCTCGTGCATCTCTGTGGAGAGTTGACTACATTCGTGGTCGAGACCTAAAGTCCGCCTTCCAATATACGAAGAATGGCTGTAGACTCCATGACGAGAGACCCTTGGCTGACGCGATGCCGTCTGTCTCACTTGGTCCCTTCTGCAAGCCTCGTCGCGCTCGCCATCGCCGCCGTTGCCGTGTCCTTGGCTGCTCCCGTGAGGAGGTGGCAGTCGCCTTCAGTCAGCCCTAGTCCTCTAGCGCCTCACAATTCTGTTTTTGGCAGCCACTTTTGACGGCCTCTCCGCCGATCATTCCACTGAAGAAGTTTCGTCTTTTGATTGGGGTCTGACGAGCCGTTCGATGGAAGATATGGTCAGCTTCGATCGCTGGCGGTGGACGGGAGCCTGAGACTCTCATCTCATCTACGTGGACTGCCTAGTCCACTCGAGCTCCCCGAGAGGTGGAAAAGGAATCTTCAACGACGGTGGGATCTGCCTCCCTCAACGATCTCTCTGGAGGAGGCCAATCGAGCTGCAGTGGGCCGTGGGTGGGTGGAGCCGACTGACCGGTCTGGCCATCCGGCCTCTCCCCTTCCACAGTTCACGGGGTTCCTGCCAGGCCCGGGCCCGGACGGTCATAATGCCACGCGCGACCGGTTTCCAAGTCCCACTCATGGAGGGGAACGGCACTAAGGCAGTAGTCGTATTTCGAAGTTCCAACACAAACAGTCCTCGCTACCCTGGTTGAGACCTCAGACCAGCAGTGCTTTCCAGGATCTTCACGTAATAATGCTTGGCCGCAGGGTTGCAACCGAAGCGATACGATCGCGCTAATGCACTTGGTCCCTCCACGACCGTGGTGGATTGAACTTGAACTCTTGGAGCCCAACGACAAGTTCGTCGGCAAACATCTCCCATCTGCCACCACAACCATCGGTCTTGCGTTCTTGACTAGTGCTGCTGGACGTCTGTCTCAGCGTGTCCACCGATATTTCCCGATTCGACCATCAACGAGGTTGCGGAAGCGCCCGCTCAAGGGTCGGGGTTTCTGGGCTCATGGGACCCCACCGGCAAGACAACAAACTGTCTGTTCGCCTCCCGCTGCAGAAAACCGGCATACCTCGTATTCTGGTGGCTGAGGGCCCAGGGCGGCCGGGGGCAGCACGAGGCTGAGGAATCACCC
Organism: Penicillium ucsense; assembly: GCA_014839625.1. Classification (NCBI taxonomy): domain Eukaryota; kingdom Fungi; phylum Ascomycota; class Eurotiomycetes; order Eurotiales; family Aspergillaceae; genus Penicillium; species Penicillium ucsense. The sequence continues at coordinate 11,821 of WIWV01000064.1, read as the reverse complement.
CCAAAAGAAGAAAATAAAATGGAAATAACAAGAAAAAACGGAAATGAAAATTCATCAAAGTTCGAGCTGCTCAAAGACAGCGGACCAATTCGATATCCTGCGGCTGACCACCGGCCCAAGTCAGCGGAAGACGGATGTCAGATGAATACGATTCAACTGTTGAACTCCATCAAATCCTGGCGGGACTTCCAAGAACACACCGCAGGATACTATTCCGAGCGATGGGATAGCAGTGTGCCAAAGGAGCCGGTAGCGATAGCAGCCTGGCAGCCATCGTCCCTTCTTGCGGTTCTCGAGTCGCCATGCACCAAAGTGACCAGATGGACCAGCATCCCTGCTAGTGTAGGCATCCGTCAATTCGACCAACCAGAAGCCAATTCAGAAGCATCTCCGACCATTTGGCCCCCCTTCTCTGCCAACAGACGTCCACTGGCGTCCTGCACAAGAAGGAGAACGGTCCAATGGCCGCCAGACCCTGTCCTGCAACTCCTGCAACTCCTGCACTAATACTGCAGCCGCTCACGTCGAGTCACCGACAACGCCGGACGGATCTCCACGGGTAAGCTGAGTAACCTCCGCCTTAGCCGGGCTTGGCGTCCGGCTTGTGGGGCGCGGAAGGGGTCGAGGCTGAACCCATACTCCCAATGTTTACTCCGTAGGCTCGGTACTTGGCAACTACCACTGATTGATACTTTGATTGCACTGCTGCGGAAACAGTCCAGAATTGCGGGTAGGGACGAGAGGGTAATAGGTACCAGTAGGCTCTCCAACGCAAGAGACCACAGTGGAGTTACTCACACCCACAACAGCTACCTAGGTCGGCGGGAGGCTGTAAATCAGACATCTTGGTCGAGCAGCCCTTTTTTCAGAGCGTTTCCAGCTGGCTACAGAGATCAAGCCTTCATGGGTCGACTCTCTTCGTCCAGCTCCAAACTGGAGAAACGGCCGAAGAGAGGTAGGTACCTATGTATAATTGTACAATGTACAGTGTACATTGTACACTGTGACAGTACAGTGAGTACACTGGGATATTACTAGTACTAGCATCTGATGGCTACTTTGTTCGTCATTCCATACCTCTGAAGGAATCTGGCACCAGCAAACAAGGTTTTGCACCTACGGTAGCCGGATTGAATGCATCAATATGGGACCTTTTGTCTTGGCCTCGCTCCTTCTGACAACCGCAGGATCGTGAGGGCTTTTCTAACTCAATCCGCCCCGTGGTGTCGAGTACTGGCCCACGTCGCCGTTGAAGGGGCTTGAGAAAATCCTGCGCATCCAGCAGGATCTGGGTGAGAACTTCAATCGCAATCTGGGGCTACGATCCGGTCGGGATCTACAATCCCGATCGGGGACTGGCAGAGGGCGATATTTAGTCTATGTCGGTGGGGGGCTAAATAGACTGGCCACTTGGTACTAGTAGGGCGTTGGGCAATTTACTCGATGGAGTCGAGCTACTTTCTGGGGTAATATGACTGTGCACCCGCGCCCAGGTATGAGTGTGGGTTGAATAATATAGGGGTGTGAAATAAACACCTGAACGTCGTAGGCGGTCTCGTGAGACTCGTGAAATTGGGCTGGCCACGGCGCAAAGGGCTGGGGTGCCACCAGTGCACCCCAGTTTCCGCGGGTGAACACGAATTGCAGATGCCTATGTGGAACATCACCTATTCTTGGATTATGACTACCACAAGACATCGTCGTTCAGCCTCGTCAGGTCGAGGTACGGACGAGTGGGCATCTTGGCAGCTGAGATTGAAGCTCCCGAATGATGAAGTGTTGTCTTGCTACACTGAGGGTTCCTAATTCCACATCAATGGGTCCTGTATAAAATTGTTCACGTTTTATTCACCGAGTCCAAGGTCAGAGATATGCGTACTAATGCATTCAGCTTAGAGCAAAACCTCATCAGGCTGTATTTGAAGACCCCACCGAGATGCCCGTCCCGTCCGTATGTCAATAGGCTGGTTGCTTGGGTCTCACTTTTATTATTGCTTCTTAGCGTATAGGTAATCTTTTTTCATCGTTTTAGCTTTCACAACTCCCACGTCGCGACGCCGAGGGAGCAGCGAGGCGCAAAGTCTGTGTGTATGGCTAGAGGGATTACCCGCAGCCAGCTTTTCAAATGCAGGGCAGGCCACCATCTAGGTTCCTCTTCGGCACAACTATGACCGACCAGTCGCGACCAGAAACAAAAAAGAATAAAGCCACCGATTACGCGCATGAGAGGCCTCATGACTACCTGCTACCAAAGCCGGAGCGTCATCACGACTTGACCGAGGCGTGATTGGGACACTTACTGATGATTATTTGAAACCTCGATGCTCAAACGCAATTTGAATTACCAGACGGTGTGATAGAGCCTCGCTGATCCCGAAGGTAAACCATTAGAAATTATGCAGGTGGTTAGTGTATACTGTACAGTGTACTGTACTTCACAGAGTGGGTTGCAAGATGATCGCCGTGAGACATAACTTGGTTGGTTTGTTGATTGGATGGTCGTGCTTAAGCTGAAGCGGAGGTGTCCACCAAGGGGATGCTTTCTCCGGATCAGGTGACCGAGTCCTGCAGCTGTGATCTGTCACCCGGTGAGGGAGCCCCGTTGACTTAGCCACCTCCCAAAGTAGGTAAGGTACCTTGGTACTATCCATGAGTGAAGGCAATCTTCGAGTTATATGAGGTTTTGTTGTATGACAGCTTTCTGTGAGATAGCTTGAGATATGGGACTATCTAAACACCCTTGACAAAACCTGCCAAGGTGAGGGGCAACATCTCCATCGGGATCTATTGGAACCCCGAATGAAGTCGGCGAAGAGAGGTGGTACTCTGGACCGGCGGAACCTGATCTCCCGGAGTCCCGGCCTTACGCACTACAGTATTTAGTATGTAACTATGTACAGTTCTGAGAGGTTGTAGTGTCCGTGTCTGCACCTCGAAATGAGCCTTTGCCTCTCTCGCTCCACGCACGGGCTGCCTGCCTGGTGATGCCGGCGAGCTACCTCCATTAATGCTGCAAATGAGGCTATTCCCCTGCTAGTCTGAAGGCAATCTCGAGTTAACTCCTACCTCCCAATTGCTACCACATGGCCTGGCCGGACCAGTGTACTGGTGTGATCGGCCCATGTCACACGTGGTGGGACGGGCTTGAACTGCAGAGTGGAGATTTCCAGCCGTGCTTTTTCCGGAGTAGTTTTGGATTCTTGTTGTACGATTATTCTAAAATTCCTGTTGCTCTCCAACCTACTGCCGAGCCCATATTGGTCCTGGCAGTCCGCCTGTCTCACGTTCTGTCCTTATTCGCTAGATCTGTTCTTCTGGTGGCAGTCAACATTGAAGCCATGGAGGAATTTATCAGCGCTAGGACCAAACAACAAACGGACCACGAGCCAAGCATTTGATTGCATGGCCAGATCAGTAGTACTTCACAACGGACTCGATAGGGAACGCCTCCTTCCGACGATTTGTCGCCCCACGGAAGAGTCTTGCTGCATACTCAACGATGCCACGTCCCTCAGGGGACTGCAGTCAAGCGGCTGGTGGTTGATCGGATTGTTCTTAAGCTTCCGGTCCTGGCGGATGGCATTGTCTCTGGTCTTTGCATCCACTATTGTCCGGAGGCAAATGCAGACCTTGCGGTTCAAAATAACAGATGTGAATTCACAGAATGTCAGAAGAGCACAACCTTGTGGGCCATGTCGATGTTAGCCTAGAGAATTTGGGTCCCGGTCCTGAAGGAAACCCCAGATCCAACCCTTACATCAAAGTTCCTTCCTGTTAGATCAAAATCCCCTCTTTTAGTACACTTGCCGACCCGATTCCTCGTGTCGTCACATCCAGACATCAGCATGTATCGCCTTCGCCCAGTACAGCTGGAACACTTTCCTCTCACTTGCGTACCGCGAATTTTGAAACTTGGACTCAGCACAAGGGATATCAATTTGATCATGACGCCGGGCTCCGCGCCCTAACTCTGTATTCACCCAGCTCTATATTCACGGAAGACGAGTTTTTTTGGGGTGTCCTTAGGTTGTCCACCTCGCTAGGACCGAAACGACAAGGTTAATTTATGCATTTATTACGGATGTCGTTTTGAACGTGTTTGACTCTCAAAGTAAAATACCATTCCGCCTTCACTTTCCGACTCAACACTTCAATTTTTCTAAGTCACCGGTCTAGCACCTACTCCAGGCTACCCATCCTCTGTAATCAAATTACCAGTTCTATAAAATTACTTCTTATGCTTAATCCTCATCGATTATAGATAATAGTACTAAAGGAAAGAGAACTTCTGAATAAGTTTTTGGTGTTCTCGGTCGGGAAGTCACTAGGCGGTAAGGGGGCGCAAAAAATGGTTCCGTCTCTTGACGAGTACAGCATCGATACAAAATGGCAGAACCATCATGTGAAAATTACAGCTCAGCTTTTCCACTCTGGTTCTAGCGAGGTGGACAACCTAAGAACGCCCGTTTTTCTAGCGCCTTTTTGTCCCCCCGAGGCAAGACCAGGAGACTACCTAAAGTAGGTCTCGGCCCACACTTCTGACGACATATACTTGCTGATCTCGAACTGTGAGTAAATAACTACCCGAGGTTTATGAGTTCGATTAGAGATCCTTGTCTGGAATGACACTTCCAACCCCCGTCTTTGCAAATGGCGGACCCACCATCAGATCACAATCGCTCTGAAGACTTTGGCAGTGATGATTTCCCTGGTGTCTTATTTTGACCACATTTTGTCATGTCTTCGACTCGGACAAGTATCAGAACCACTTCGTTTCCGGACATGCGCTCGGACCCAGACCTCCGAACTGTGCAGGCTACCAGTAAGAATTGTGATGGGACCTACAAAGGAAACCTGAAGGCTTGGCACTGTGCACTATGCACTGTGGGTCCAGTACCGGTTAGTGGGCACTGGGCACTAATCCGAATTTGGTTATTGGTAGATGACGTAAAAACAACTCAACTTCAACAAATGGAAGGTCGTGGACATCTATTCTCTTACTGTGCAAGTCTGATACTCCACATCTTATCACTATGGGATTCTTCTTCTACCTATTGGCTCACCGTGGGCTGCGCCAATTGTCCATAGTGCCAAAGGCACGGGCATAGGCTTCATGTTACGGTGGCATGCCGTCAGAATCAAACCAAGTTGACAACCGAGCACATACCTCACCTCGTACCTGACCCGCTGAAATACGCCAAGAGATCGATGTGCTCTACTACTCGCGGACCGAGTAAGAGAGTTTACAGTCTGACTACATATTTTGATAAGCTTACTTTACACATCGTGGGAATTAAAGTTGCTGCCTAGTCGCAAGGTTGTTTCATCATTGGACGAGTAATACTAAACTTGCACGTGGCTTAAAACAAACCATACAAGGTAGTAAGTTCGGGATGTTCCGTGTACATAGTCTAGGCGCTGCTACTTTCTGTCATCTTAATTGACTCGCGTAGCTCCAGTCATCGTCTAGAGTCAGACAACATGGAGCCTGACCCATTTGCACACCTGCCCAGTGTAGGTTACATATCCTGCCTTGCAGAATGAATCATGTAAATTAAATGGGCAGACTTTTGAAAGATTTGGAGTCATCGAACTAAGCTCAAAGAGGTCATTGTACGGGGAAAAACCGCAACCTTGCAGACCGAACGGCGGTCTCGCTAGTTCCACAATGAGATTTAGACCAGCTTTAACGCCGTGCGGTGTCGAAGTTCTTCGGGCTGCGACCGGGTCAAAAAACTCCTCATGATCTGGGAAGCGCAAACAGCCGAGGCGATTCTAGATATCTTGTCAATGACAAAGGAGACCCAGGAAGCAACCCGCTTAGATCGTCTGCTCGCTCGCTTCCCCCTCGGTGGCATAGATGCTACAGTGCACGAAATAATGACGTGAGAACACGAGGCAGGTTTCGCAGCGTCGTATCACTGCACAGCCTGGCTTGGCTACCCTATGACCGGAATTTGTTCCATGTGGACATGGGTTATTGGCTGCATAGCGTGTCACAGCCGACTTTTAGTGTGAAGACTGAGGTATCCTTATGACCATCTATCGAAGCGCCCGATTAGCGTAACATCTGGTTACAGGACCCGAATTTGTCAGAGGACTGTAACAACACATACATCATGTTAGGCAATACAATAATATCAGAGAGACATAGCAGAGAAAGCATTGAGAGCGAGAGGTAGGAAACCAGACAGGATATTAAAACCTGGAAGCTCTCGCCTCAGATTTTATCACCAACCATCATGCAGACGCCCTCTGTACACGTGAAAATGAAATTTGAGGTCCAATCGCTATTTCCGCTGGAGGATAGCTTATGTCATGATGTCATGACTCGTGCACCGTCTGTACTAAAGATGCGGTCGGTTTTTGCGTCCGCACAGAACCCGAGGCGGGGGCCACAGGAGAGGCCGGCAATACCTCCCGGCTTATTTTAACAATTCTTTGAAGTGTATTTGATTTTCAATCTTGAAACTAACGCAATATCGCTTTCTTCTGGCCTTTAGTCTTAAAGGCCCAATTTCTCCGTTAAAAATACTAGACACTTAGGAATAGCATAAAAGGAGGTTTCATCTTAGCGTGATTATCGGATCTCTTGTGCTATGAACATTGCTAATTGTTACATCATTTTAATCCTCAAAGAGTCGCCTAACATAGGGACTAATTATAGTCTGCATTGAGCCCCAGTACCTAGTATCGCTACATAGCAAATCAAATCTCTACAGTGATGAAGGATTGAAGCTTTTTGGATATACTGATCACGCCATTCTCTAAACACGAGAGGTTGACCATCAATGTACTATACTCATGAGTCTACTGTGATCACTTTTTTCCAAATCCTACAGTCTCGTCAATAAATCTCAATGAATTTCAAACTACTGGGTCGTCCATCGTCTCGCTACAGGTCAGTACGCATTCGTCCATGATCCCCAAATGGGTCAATAATACCCGAACCGGACCTTTTCAAAGCCCCAAGGCGTTCAATTCCATCTGCGGCAGCAAATCGCGTTGCATAATATGGGAAGAAGCAAAATCTCTTTCACTACCACCTAGTTTCAGGGACTGACGAAATGTCAAACCCCCCGTTTCTGTGCAACTTACTCATCGGAAATCATGCCATTAGATATCCTCCGCGTCCTCAGCTTGGCAACTACACTTCGTATCCCCGTAAAATGACTCCCCTTTCAGAAAGTCGATCCGTCCATGCCAGTAAGAGGCAGATACGAACATCCATCCATGTGGTAGCATGGGTGTGCCTCGACTAGTCGGGTGAGGTGGCAATTTTCGAGTCCCAAATAGTAAATTTATGTTTTCCTTGAAAGTCGCTTTGATGCAAACTACCAAGCCACGACTCAAGGGCCTAGCCTATTTCTAGGGCGATTGACATGAACTTGCCATGGCCCCTTACACTGTCTTATCTGGGACTGGGAGAGCTCATGAGAGAAATATGTGGGACTCGCTGGCCGGTCTCATACAATACAAGACTTCTGCAAGCTCCATATAAGCGAATTGGGGCCAAGAGAGCCTTTCCAATGGAGGTAGCGATCTCGATTAAACAGGAACCTATAACAGACAATTCCGTTAGACGACATAGACTCCATTTGGTACGAAAGACCTGGTTCAGGGGAATCCAAAATGTGATGCAGTAGGTCCTATATATGGAAGGTAAAACTCGAGCAAGTGGAATTCCGGGTTGGAGAATAAATGCCAAAGCAAATGAAAAATAGCGGGTCTTAGCTTTTGTGGAATATAGAGGGTTACATCGACAGGTAAAGGCTGTTGTACGCCAGAAGGGAAAGTTTCAGATGGACTCATCAACTTTATTGCGTGGTATTCGAGAATCTCAAGAGCCGGAGGGGAGAAAGAGGAGGAAGAAGAAGCTACAGTAACGTCCAAAGTTTTGAGGTGGTACGCGTGGCACGCGTGGCACACGTGGTAGGCGTATCCATGTCCTATCCTCCCATGTCCTGTCCCCCTATATCCTGTCCTCCCTCTTATCCTAAGATAGTCTAGTCCTATTATATTCGTAGTATTACCCCCTTCCTTAAAGGACCTAGTTGTTGTACGACAGTTAGGAAAGGTTCAGAAGGACTCATAAACTTTCATTCTAACTGTCTGCGTGATGTTCAAGGATCTCAAGAGCCGGAGAGGAGAAAAAGAAAAGAGAAGAGGCTACAGTCCATCCTGAGCTTTGAGATAGTACGCGTGGTACGCGTCGTACACGTGGCCACGCCCTATCCTCCTATGTTGTGTCGTATCCTTCCTCTCATCCTAAGTTTGTCCAGTCCTGCTATATTCGTAATATTACCCCCTTCTTTAAGGACCTAGCCCTCTAGGTCTTTTAAATCTAGTACTAGTAGCGTTAGTATTATATCGTTTACTTAACTGGTTTATCGTCGTCCTTATAGTCGTTATTAATTTTATTCTTTAGTATCGCTTTAGCCTAATTTTATAGTCTTTTCGGTAGTCCCGGCTAATTAGGGTATTCCCTATAGAATTCTATAACTCTCTCTAGTATATTTTTAAAGTTCCTTACGGGATACTAGTTATCGTTATATATATATAACCTTTCTACTTTACTTAATACTATAGTTTTCGGTATCGTAGTCGTACTATAAGAATCCTCTTAACTTTCTATTTCTACTCTTCTTCAACGATCTTAACCGATAGTTCCGGATCCGGTAGTTAATCTTATAATAGTTTAGACTTAGAAGCTTTTCGTAGCTTATCTAGTAAGAATATTAAATATACCTTTATAGAGTCCGGTAGTTCGATTTCGTATATATTTCCTACTTTTTTAAGGATCTTAATTAGTCTATAAGCCTAGTAAGCTAATTTACGGCTAGGTTAAGGAGTTTTCTAATTCTTCGAAGTTACGTAGACTATATCACTAATACCGAAATCTTTAGATCTACGACGTCGATTAGCGTATTCCTTATAATATCTCTAAGCTACGGTTACCTATTATTAGACTCGCTCCTAGATCTCTTTTAGGTTACTAATATAATCTCGTACTACTTAGCCTTCCTCCGAAGAACTCTTATAATAAAGTCGAGATCGAATATATTACTACTAATTAAGCTCTTTTAGCGTTTCCTAGTCCAATAATACTCTAGGCTTATAACCTCTCTCTATATAAAAAGGCGAGATACTAGTTATTCCTTACGGTAGTACTATAGCTATGAAGTCTACTATCGAGAGATACTCTGACTAATTATCCTAATAATAATTAACGAAAGGTCTTAAGTATTAAGCTATATACTAATTATTAATCTCGCTTTAGCTATTAGTTCATAGGTAATACGCTACTAATAGTTTCTTCTTAATATTAAGAATTCTGTAAAATTCTGTTTAAAATTTGGATATAAATTAACCTCTACGGTCTAAGATAATCGAATCTAGTATATCCGTCTAGCGATAGATATAGTTAATAAAGATCTATATAGTACTTTTTATATCGATATCCTTATAATAGGGAATAGAGATTAGCCGCTTTATTAATTAATTAATAAAGACTATAACTATATTATAGCTATACTTATCTTTTAGGAAGGAGCGGTAATCTATAGTAGTATACTACTATAGTCGGCTAGGGATCGGAAGTACTTTTAACTTACCGGAAATATTATCCTTCCACGCTTTCGTTTACTTATATAATTAATAGTTATTAATATACTATCTTATATCTTAACAGAGCTCCGGCTAATAGTATTATAAAGTAGTTATTCGATATATTTTATCTCAACTAGGGTAAGTAGTAGATAGTTAATAGTAAATCTTATTAAGGAGTCTTACTCGTAAATTACTATTATTAGGGACTATAAGTCGGGTCCCTTCCTAGAGGAGAAGTCCTTACCTTAATAAATAATTACTCGAATTAACTCCTACTTTATTTCGATATTACTTAAGGCTACTATAAATTCTATTCGCTTAAAGAATCGATCGATAATATTATTACGAGGTATATTAACTAAAGAGACTATAGGATAAATCCCTTCCTTAAGTTTCTGTTTTAGAATTATAATCTATTTAGGCTAATTCTTTATCTTTAGTATTCGATCTTTTCTCGAAAGTATATCAGTAACTATATTACTTCTACTATTATAATATCCAATAATAAAGTAGTAACGCGATAGTATCTCGGACTAATATACTTAATAAGTCTTAAGCTTCTTACTAGTTATAAAGTACTATAAAGAATAATAATCTATTAAAGAGGGGAATGCTCAAGGCAGTCTGATCTCACCAGATAGGTCGAGTCATAGAGGAAACAAACCAAAACCACAAGCAAGCAAGTCTCGGAATCCTCCAAGATAATCGCGTAGTCTGATATCAGGAACCATAGGCAGGAATTAAAAAGAGTGTGACATTACAAGTATAAAGAATCTGACTATAAAGACCGTCCAGACACAAACTGTTCATCAGACCGAGAGGTAGTTAATGATTCCCATCCCGAATCCCGTATCGCAAGGACTAAATAACATCTCTAGACTATAAGGCTATCAGGCACCCGTACCTCCAGAGGAAAACTACTCTAAGTACATACAACTAAATCCCCTACTATATAACCTCCTCTCCCTAAAATAGACCGTCCCTTAGTTAATTAGCCGTATCTTTCGATCATAACACAGGTTTTAACACAGGTTCTCCCAGAAACCCTTAGGTAGGCTTATCGGTCCGTATAAACTATAGTATAACCGATAGGCCCTTCTCTTTTCGTAGAAAATAAGAATACGTACTAAATTACTACCTTTCGGTTTTTACTATCATCTCAAAATATCGTAGATAGGCGCGTCTTACCCGGTCGCGCTATCCTTAAATTAATTAGTATACTCGCTACTAATTCCGACCGAAAAGAATATCTAACTCCTTAATAATAGAAGGTGAATCCTACCTTTCGCGACCGATAAGCGTATCTCTAATCGGGTTCGAATCTAGTAATCGAATTAATACTAAAAAAGGATATATAAGCCGTCTACTATATTTCTGACTAGACCAACCCGAGAGAGTCTTTTTAGGCGATAAAAAATCGCGATAGCATACCGAAAGTTCAGACTAAGTACCGGATTTAGGACTATCTAGGGTCTTATAATCCTCTCTAATACCCATAAACTAAGGTAGAACCGTTCTCCGGAGACTAGTCGCAGGACCGGTTAATCTATAAGGTAGGTATAGCTTCGAAATATATACCTCGCCTTACTCGTATATAACTTTCCTCTAAGAGAGACCGAATTTCTCTTCGTTAGCAGCCATCTATATCATAGATAAAACTTTATAAATCAAACCATCCTTCTAATAGCTATAATCACGTAGATCCTACTACCACTCCGTAAGATGGTTCTATATTCTAAGCAATATTTCGGTATAATTTCGCGAATCCTTATCGGTCAGAGAGACTATTCCTTAGATCGTATTCGCTATCCGTTAAGATTCGAGGAGATCCGTTATATTTATATCTAGATATCGAAAAGTAGGCTATTTACTAGGATACATACTCTTCGTGTAGTAAGGGAACGAAATCAGTCGATACTGATAATCAGGTCGGAGCAGTATATAGAATAGGTAGTAGGCGTAGTCACGCTATACTAGTTACTAGATACTACTATACCATATATTTTTAGCCTATCCGATTCTTAGAGTATATTTACGCGACCGGTAATACTAATCATATATATTAAATTCCTCCTCGATTATCTCTATTAAACCGCGAGGATAGCAGCTATCCCAATCATCGCGTAGCCATATAAAAATTAGTACTACTATATTTCCTTCCGCGTCCTAGTCCTTCTCTAGCTTCTTTCCGAAACTTATAGGAATTCTTCTA